>JAUIMM010001030.1:2120000-2275000 GCA_031769625.1 Taudactylus pleione
AAAAACTTAATAATAATAAAACTGTACTTTTACTGAGTATATGTTAAAAATGTCCAAATATGGACAGATAACAGTGATATATGTATAATAAAACAATAAATCAAGAATGACAGTGTGTGAAATAGTAAGTAAAAATGAAATAAAAACAACAATTGTTCCAGCTGTGTGTCTTTCGTTATTTATTGTAATAGTAAATAGTATATATGAAATCCAATTTGATATTCTAAATCTCAACAGGATCCCTTATCTTAGATTTGAATATATTAAAAATGTAGTTTGGTGTAATCTTCGTATTCAACTGCAACTTGGAGAGATACAATTTAATGCTTACAGTATATCCCACATACTGGATCGTATATAAAATTTTAAAGTGTACGAATAATAGATATGATCCAGTACCTGAGTTATAAGCCTTAAATTTGATATCTCCGAATAGAAGTTGGATACCAAGATTTCACCCAACTTATTTTTTTGAGATATTCAAATCTAAGATAAGAGATCCTGTTGAGATTCAGAATATCAAATTGGATTTTATATATAATATTTAATATTACAATAAATAACGAAAGACACAGCTGGAACAATTGTTGTTTTTATTTCACTTTCTCTTACTACTTCAACTACTGTCATTATTGATTATTGTTTTTATTATAGAAATTTCACTCGTATCTGTCCAAATTTGGAAATTTTTAACATATACTCAGTAAAGGTTTTATAATTATTATGTTTTTTGTGTGTCAATGAAAGACAAACATTCCTTTCCTCTTCTATTTTGTATATGTTTTGAATATTAATGTTATCAGCAAACTGCACCCCGAAACACTCCCTTCTTTGGAATATATACTAATACAGGGACATACTAATTAAAAAACAATATTTGAAAGTGTGTAGATGTTCTAGATCCTTTGTTTTCTATGATAGTTTCCATTACAATAATTTTCATTTGAGGTTAGGAGCTTTTTCCAAATTTGGACATTTCTAACATATACCCAATAAAATTAAAGATTTATAATTATTACCTTTTATGTGCGCAACTGAAAGACAAAAAATTATTTCCCCTTCTATTTTTTAAATGCAATAGAAACTATCCTGTTGACACCAAAATCATGAGTTTATTTTTTGCAAATACCTCTGCTCATAACTTTCTAGCAGACTATTTATATCAGCAATGTTTTTTTATTTTCTCTTCAAAATGATAATATTCCAACTCCCATTTTCACAGTACATAGATTGCAGACTGCCAGCTGTAGGATTTGAATAGCTGTTATCTTCTTAATAAATTCCAGTCCAATAATTTTGTAAGTAAGATAACATTAACTTAGATAAGCAATAAGGGAAGAGCAGTATCTCTAGCAAGGCCAGATAATTAAAAGTAAATATTTTGTGAAGTATTTAAGGAATGTTAAGGAGACAGAACAGGAACAGGAGACACTTGTTGGCTTTTGAGTATTTTGTAATTAAACAAAGGGAGGTTAATATAATTCAGGGCAGTAGTTCATGATTGCTAGTACACATCCCAGATACTTAGCCATTGTAGTAATCAACCATCCTGGTTAATAGGCTTTTCTTTATGAAGTGCAGGATAGAAAATGTAAATGTATAGAGAACCTACATATTATGTAGCTATTCTTATAGTGCAACTTGTCCATGTAGAGGTGATTACCTACTAATAAGGAGAAAAGTGAAATTATGGAACTGTCAGAATTACTTCCATATGGCGAGTCCTTCTTTTGGCTCAAAATATTGCTGATTATTTGCAAAATACATAAAAAACATGCCAAAATATTAAAACCCACACTGTGTTTATAATGGCGCTAAATTCTGTTGCAAATTCATGACTTGCACTAAATTTTTGGAGTTGATAATTCAATCAAATTAGTAAGGATGATTCATGTTTTACTTTGTCCATTTGTCAAAATTCAATTGTTTTTGTATAGTGGAAATTAATGTATATCCTTATGCAAAGCAAAGAGTGAGACTGAATATGTGCACTGTACATCCTTTTATCTAATTTTATTTTTGCACACTGAACAGATTTATACAGTACATTACAATATGGGTAATAAAGTATTTCAATGGTACATTGTATAATTCTGTATACTAGTCAAGCCTCTTTTTCTAATTCAGTAAATCATTTATATCAATCAATTATCTGTTTTCCTCACGAAAACCTTCTGTATCATTTCCATCAAAATATTTATTTTTATTAATTTAAAACAGACTAACTGATGTACCCGGTTTCACCCAGGTAGACCTTAAATATTAAGGGGTAAATTAACTAAAGTGAGAGATTTTTAAAGTGAGTTTTAGAAGAAATGTTGGCCATAGCAACCAGTCAGATTCTACTTACCATTTAACTAGCACCTTCTAGATGATAATAGCTAGAATCTGATTGGTTGTTATGGGCAACATCTCTTCTAAAACTTACTTCTAAAAACTCTCACTTTACTAAATTTACCCCTTACTGTTTTCATTTCCATCTCACCACTCCAGTAATATATTAATCCTTCACCTCTATAGTAATGCATCCCCTCCATCACTGCTTTAGTAAGACATTACCCTCCCTCACCTGAATACTAACACATTCCACTCCCTCACCTCTGTAGTAACTCATTATACTGCAGCCCCACTTCTGAAACATCAATTACTTTAAAAGTTATAAGAAAAACTTTGGGGTCAATAGCGAGTGAAACACCCTGTACATTCATTATCATGAACAAGAGGATGTTGTGAGAACATGGAAGCATTTTTCCTCTGACATATTTCTTGCTGAAGAGTCCGCATTAGAGGTTCTCCTCACTGACAATCATTTACTGCCTTTCAGATGCTGCAAAAATGTGTCCCTTTTCTTTTTGTAGCATACTAGCAAACACTCTAGTTGATATCACAATCGCTTGTCTCTACATCTGGATAAGAAATGGCACTAATGACAGTTACAGAGAAAAAGAAAAGCTTTTCACCTATAAGTGCGTTTTCACAAAACGTACTTATAGCTGAAGATCATAATGTGCATTTGAATAGAAACTATAGTGTTATGCAGTGGTCAGTGAGTTCTAAACAGGTTGTAAAATGTGATATTATAAAGGAAGATGATAAATCAGAAAGGCAAATCTGAAGTCCTGGTTACACAGTTCTCTAGCAAATGTGTTGATTACATGATTGTACAGTAGCATGGCCAACTGTCCTGGCAACATTAAATCAAAGTAACTATGGGCTTGATATCTCAAGCCTTGAAGAGAGATAAAGTAGAGTGAGATAATGTACCAACCAACAAGCTTCTGTCATTTTACAGACTGTGGGGGAGATGTATTATAGCGTCATACATCGTGCCACTATAACTCTTCCTGCTTCACCTCTCTTTACCAAGGTGAAGCAGAAAATAGTACCAATGAGATGTATTAACATCTCATCTGCCAGAGTGGGGGAGTGAAAACTACCTTCTGCCATGATCCCCACCAGAGCGCACAGCACATCAGCCTAGTGTCTTCCTTCCCAGCCGCTCCACTTGGCATGTGAAAGAGCTTGCAAGCAACACAAGATCTTGTGTGTAGCCCTGGGCTCAGCAGCCTCCACAGCAAAGACAGTGCTGTGGTGATAGGGAAACGACAGCTGCAGCTGACCATTCATACATTGAGTGGCACATCGGCATGCTGTCTTGTAGATAGCGCCGATAATGATAGGGGCACATAGTCATTTACCACCCAACCCCACATTAATAATGTGCACTGAAACCACTCCTTCCCCATATCGCCAGGTCATACATCTCCCCCTGCAGGGGCGGATTGGCAGGTAATTTTTGCGGGAAGAATCCCGGTGGGCTGAATGGTTAAGGGACCACTTTTCTGTGAGGCCCCACCCCCTTATTTATGTCACCCGCCAGCTCCTGTACAGACTGTCACAGGCACCCGGCTGCCTGTCAGCTCTGTCTGGCCCCTGCCTTAGCCTCTCTCTCTCTCACGAGAAGAGAGGCCAGCAGCAGCCTATTTAAACCCCGCCCAACATACTGTCGGTGTCACACGCCACGGAGGACCCAAGAGAAGAAGGTGGCGTGGCCCACAGCCGCTGGCATGACAGTGAGGGTGGTAAGCTGTGGCGGAGGTGGGGGGCCATGCAGGCAGTCTGTTAGCCCGATCGTCTCCTCTCCACTCTTTCCTCTCCAGGCTGTGAAGTGTCAAGTTTAATTTCACAGCCTGGGAAGAGGGCAGAGCGGAGAGGAGACAATCTGGCTAGCTGCAGCAGTGCAATGGGGCTGGGAGATGGAGTCTGGATACTGGACTCAGGATGTCTGGGGATGGTGGGGCCGTGGGTGACAGCAGCGTCAGTGTGACAGTGAGGGAGGTAAGCTGTGGCGGAGGTGGGGGGCCACGCAGGCAGTCTGTTAGCCCGATCGTCTCCACTCCACTCTTTCCTCCCCAGGTTGTGAAGTGTCAAGTTTAATTTCACAGCCTGGGGAGACGGCAGAGCGGATAGGAGACAATCTGGCTAGCTACAGCTGGGCAATGGGGCCGGCTGGGAGATTGAGACAGACTAGACTCGGAATGTCTGGGGTGGGGCCTGCCACCTTGCTAAGGGGAGAATTAGATCATCTGTCTAAGAAGGAGGGGAGTTGTTCTGTCTAAAGGGGAGGGGAGATCTGCAGGGGATATACCAAACTAGGGGTAGGGGTCTTCTATACTAGGGGGGATATGATCGGTCTGTGGTGCAAAGGGGAGATGATCTTTCTGTGGGTGAGGGAGGCTGCTATACTGAGATTATCTGTCTGTCGGGTGGGCTCATTGTTCTAAGGGGAGATTATATTTCTGTGGGGGGGTCTGCTATACTATGGGGAGATGATCTTTGTGGGGTGGGGTTATTTTGTGCCAAGGGGACATGGTCTTTCTGTGGGGGAGAGGGGGTCTGCAATACAAGGGGGAGATGATGATTGTGAGTTGGAGTCATTTTTTGGTAAGGGGAGATGATCTGTCTGTGGGAGAGTGGGCTATACTGTGCCAAGGGAGATGATCTCTGTGTGTGGGGCTATTCTGTGCTAAGGGAAGATAATCTGTGGGGAGGGGGCTATTCTGTGCTAAGGGGAGATGATCTGTTGGTAGGGGGCTATTCTGTGCTAAGGGGAGATGATGATCTGCAGGGAGGAGGGTTATTCTGTGCTAGGGCAGGATGCTGGCACTGGGGAGACACAGGATGATGACGCTGGAGAGACGCAGGATGATGGGATTGGGGAGGCACAGAAGGATGGTGCTGAAAAGACACATGGGGGGATGGTCTGGGGACACACTAAGGCGATGGTGCTGGAGACACACATAGAGGATGGCAGGACCACTGGTACTATTAGAAGAAATTACTGGGGAACAGTAATCATCAGTAAGACAACAATTCAAATTAAATCATATTACTGATGCAAATGGTACCAAATGAGCAAATATATTTTATTAATATAAAATTGTTTGATATGAGAAACCCACATTTATTATCTGGTTGAACCTCTGTTGCATGATAATGACATTGGTTTTATTGCGAGACATACCGGCGGCTTCCAGACCATGGGATCTCGTGCATGAATAGTGAATACCAACTCAAGACACAGCCTGTCCAGGGAGCATCAATTTCTTCAGAGGTTCCCCGTTGCAGAGAAATCATATAGGTAAGTAAATGCTCATTCACATGTTTGCTGTGCTTAGTCACTGGAGACAGAGACTGTGGGCATACCCATCAGCTCCTGGAGCAGTAGGCATGCCCCCAGCATGACTGAAACAGGGGGAGTGGCTTGCAGGCATGGTGTTTCACATTAGGCCCCACCCCTTTACATGAGGCATCACCTATGGCCACTTCCACAGTATTTTCAAGGGCCACTTTCAATTCCCAATCCACCCCTGTCCCCCTGTGTTTTAAGAACAACAGTTAGATGCTTATTGTTTGATACTTTGGGGTCTAGTTACTAATGGACAGAGTGAAAAGTGATAAGAAAGTGATAAGGTGCCAGCCAATCAGCTCCCAAATGTCATTTTTCAAACACAGCCTGTGAGATGACAGTTGGGAGCTGATTGGCTGGTACCTTATTACTTTCTTATCACTTTTCACAGTGTCTCCTAACACTGCTCAGTAAATAGACCCCTTTATTCTACAAATTATCCACAGACATTTTATAGTCTAAAGTAATTTGGCACTATTGTGGCTTGCTGATTCCATGCAGTGTAATTATCTAGTGGGCATTAGTTTTGTTTTTTTTTCTGTTGAACTCTTTTTACCTTGCCAACAAAGTAACTCTGCATTTCAGAATTCATTGCTTGTAATCATATTATAGTGTGATCTCTTACAAAACGTCCAATCTGTAGTATTTTTTACCTAAAAGAGTATTTCAACTTGTTAGTAAATATTTGCAGACATATGGAGATACTTTGTATAAATTTGCATACATTAGGGAGTACTTTGGAAATATTTATAGATCGCACAAACATGGCAATATTATTTATTTAAATTCAAATGCAAATATACAGTGAATTCAAGCTGAACAATAATTTATTTAAATGATTTGCCAAAACATAACTCTAAAAAAGAATATTAAAATCAGCATTTCATCCATCTTTAAAAGTGCAGGTATCACTGCTGCTGCACCATATGGTCATTTGTATATTTTACTTCATGCCTAAATGCACAAAATAACATGACAACTCTGTAACTATGTTTGCATCTGTAAAGGCCTAAACATTAGGTGCTCCTGACAGGAGTACCATTACCACTTTACCGGCAAATCAGGATCCCTATGTATATGTGTTAAATGGCTTAGGGTTGCCAGTTTCACATACATTAAAAAAAATGAATAAAAAGAAATAATGTGCAATAATGTAAAACTAAATGATTAAGGATGACGTTAGTTGAGCAAAAATATATGTAAATAGGTTTCACCATGGAAAGCTTTTCTCTGGACGAACCTGGTGAAGGTATATTGCCAGATATAGCTGGCAGTAACCCTTTAATAGATAGGGTTATTCTCTACATCTAGAGAAAACCCATGTTTTTACAAGAAAAATGTCTAATCTGCCTGTAATAAATAGGGGCCTAAGTTTTTAAACAAGCCATATAAACAATACATTAGTAATATATACATATATATATATATATATATATATATATATATATATATATATATATATATATATAGCTGATGCTGTTTACCTGCCTGAGAATAAAGGAACTGCTTGAACCTTTTAATCCAGCATATGTGATACTTTTGACATTTGGCACACAAACAGGGACACATTTCTGGACGTTTCTACACGACAAATGGAACCCAGAATACAGTTAAGTAACCTGGTAGTTGTTTTCACAGCTGTTTGCATGTTTATCTATGGTCCAGTGAGATAAAACTGTATGCGGAGAGCATGGTGTTAACTTGCTCTAGTTTAAACCGGCACACCAAAGAGAGTTTATAAAGCCTCCTAAGTTTGTCCATAAAGGCATAAAGCAGTGTGCATTGGAAGAGCTTTTGAAAAGTTTTGCTGAACTAGCAGCAGGGCAGCAAGCACAGGTGCAAAAAAAGCAAACTTTGATTCAGGGTCAACAGACTCAAATTCAGTTATTACATGTGGAATTAACTGAAATGAGGAAAAGTGGGCATGAGCGAGAGGTGTTACAGAAGCCTACCCCATCTGATAATGTTGAAGCTTTTCTGTGCACCTTTGAGCGTACTGTTGCACGTTGAAAATGGCCTGAGGAGGAGTGGGCTGCCAGACTTGCTCACTGTGTAACAGAGAAATCTCAGAGAGCATATGTCGATTTGACTGTAACTGAGGCAAACTCCTATCCTTGCCTGAAAAAGGCCATACTCAGTAGGGTTGGAGTGACTGGCCCCAGCAAAGCTCAGGAGTTTCAGGAATGGTGACTGAACTCGTCTGAGCCTCCATGGGTCCAGCTCGCCAAATTAGCCCAGCTGAATAAGCCATGGTTGCAGCCAGATAAAAATTTGTCTCAGTTTTATAGTAGAGATGGTGGCTTTGGACCATGCTGTATGAGTATTAGACCATGTTGTGCAACAGTGGGCCCTACAGGCTGATCCTCAAACGGTTGAAGAGTTACCGGTGGTGATTGAAAGGTACCTGACTCTTGGGAAATTGAGCAAAGCCAAGCAGAGGTTCCAACCAGTACCCAAACCTAGAACCCAGGTCTCCATTGTCAAAGCAAACAACCCACCTCCAGCTTTGTGTTTTGATTGCAGTGAGCCTGTTCATGTGTGCAGGGACTGCCCAAAGAAGGGTGAGCTGGTGACTGCAGTGCTGGAAAAACAACTTGACTGGTAGTCAGCATGGCTGCTGGAAGCATTTCCCTTGTTTTGTTTGATGGTGCAAGTGGAAGGCCGGGAGATCTGGGCCATAATGGATACTGGCAGTGAATTAACTATCATCTCTGCCAACCTGGTTCCACCCAAGGCTGATCAGGTGCTATCCCTGGTACAGATTATATACATACATGGGAATGAAGAAAAATGCTCCCAAGTGCACCACCTGGTAGTGGTAAAAGGGCGATCTCTGAAGGTGGTAGCCGCAGTAGCCACCAGACCACCCTACCCATTGATCCTAAGTCAGGATTTTCCATTACTACAAGAGATGGTTACTTGGCATGATGACAGCAGATGGACCACGTCAGAGGTGTCCCAAGAGCCAAGCTCTGCAGTATATCAAAGTTTGGTGACTGTAACACCCTCCTTGCCCAGTGAACAGCAGGAGGGGAGCGAGACCGAGCCACAGTGGATTCCTATGAGAAAGGAAGTGTCTTTACAGGACTTTGGCTTAGACCAACAGAATGATGGGAACTTGATCAATGTATTTGAAAATGTTGTAGAAGAAAATGGCAAAGTAATCATGGCTTTACCAACAGAAGGTGTACCATACATTGCATTGAAAAATGATTTGTTATATTGTGTAACATATTTGCAGTATAAGAGAGCAGACCAATTGTTGGTTCCCAGAAACATGAGCAGTTGATTTTGAGGGTGGCTCATACACACCTGTGGCGTGGCCATTTAGGGAAGTAGAAAACTCTCCAGCATATTCAGTTACAATTCTTTTGGCCAGGCATTCATGCAGCAGTAAAACAAATATTGTCATCAATGTCCAGTGTGTCAGAAGACAGCACCCCAACCAGGGTTTTGGGCACCCTTGGTTCCCCTCCCTGTCATTTCTGTACCTTTTGAGAGAATTGGTATGATCTGATAAGGCCGGTGGAAAAATCTGCTTGTGGGCATCAATACATATTAGTGGTAGTAGGTTATGCCACAAGGTATTCAGAGGCAATACCGCTACGTAATATGAAATCTAGCACTATTGCCCAGGAGTTATTGATGCTATTTAGCCATCTGGGAATACCAAAAGAGGTCCTGACAGATCAAGGTTCCCCTTTTGTATCTAAAGTAATGAAAGATTTGTGCCGATTGTTAAGGGTAGATAGGATTATCACCTCAGTTTATCACCCATAAACAGATGACCTAGTAAAACACTTTAACCAGACCCTTATACAGATGATAAAGAGGGCATGGTCACAAGAAAAGCGAGATTGAGATTTACTCCTGCCTTATTTGATGTTTGCAGTTCGGAAGGTGATCCAATCCTCACTGTGTTCAGTCCCTTCGAATTTCTCTATGGGAGGCAACCTAGAGGGATTTTAGATCTGTTAAATAAAGGGTGGGAGCAACAATCATGCCAAGATCCTAATATCGTTCAGTTTGTGTCCCAATTGTATGGCCGGTTAAGGCAGATTGCGCCACTACTAAACAAACATATGGACAGAGCTGAACAGCAGCAGAAATGACATTACCACAGTCGACCACTCTTTCAAACAGGGAGACAAGGTACTCATGCTTGTGCCTACTGCAGAAAGCAAATTGTATGCTCAATTGTGAGGCCCTTATGAGATCATAGAGGTGGTAGACCTGTAAATTACAGGGTACGACAGGAGGGTAGAAGGAAGGAGGCACAAATTTACCATGTAAATCTATTAAAACCTTGGAAAGAAAGTGCCAGTCAGCCCTCTTTAGTGGCAAAGAAAACCCCAGACTCAGGTATCCATTGAGGTCACCCTCAGTCTTAGCTAAAAACAGGAAGGATATTCTCTACTATCCTGGGAAAGACCCAAATCATACAGCACGATATTGTTACTCTTCCTGGGGTGATAATAAAGCAGAGACCTTATTGCGTACCTGAGGCAAAACGGGCAACGATAAAATGAGGGATGGAGGAGATGCTGCACTTAGGGGTCATAGAGGAGTCAAACAGTGAATAGAATAACCCCATTGTCTTAGTGCCTAAGCCTTAAGGGGCTTTAAGATTCTGTAATGACTTTTGCAAGTTAAATAAAGTTTTTCAGTTTGATTCCTACCCTATGGCCCGGGTTGATGAGGTGGTGGAGAATCTAACAAAAAGCCAGTATCTCACCACTCTTGATTTAACAAAAGGGTATTGGCAGATTCCTTTGACTGAAGCTGCTAAAGCAAAAACAGCCTTTTCTACCCCAGAGGGCTTGTTCCACTACAAAATGCTACCATTTGGTTTGCATGGGGCCCCAGCAACTTTCCAGGGGGCTATGAATAAATTGCTTCAGCCCCACAGGGAGTTTGCAGCTGTATATTTAGACAACATCATCATCATCTTTAGCTCTGACTGGGAGTCACACCTTCCAAGGGTAGAGGCAGTGTTACAGTCTTTACAGGCACATGGGTTTACCGCTAACCCTGAGAAATGTGCCATTGTAATGGTGTAGGCGAAATACTTGGAATATATCATAGGCAGAGGGCAGGTTAAAACTCAGCCCAGTAAAGTGGAAGCAGTCCTCAGCTGGCCTAAACCCAAATGTAAATCACAATTCAAAACATTCATTGGTCTGGTGGTTATTACCGCAGATTCATAAGTGATTTTGCCACTTGGGTGGCTCTACTGACTGAGTGCTTTAAGAAACAATCCCCAGACCAAATAATGTGGTCTAGGTCAACAGGGACTGCGTAGCAGAATTTGAGATGAGCCTTGTGTGTAGAGCCTGTGATGCAAGCTCCTGACTTTAAGAAGCAGTTGGTGTTGCAGACTGATTCCTCTGACAGGCTTAGGAGCAGTCCTTTCTCAGGAGGTGGGCAGGGAGGGTAAACCTATACTCTATATTAGCCAGAAATTGCTGCCCAGAGAACGCAGGTACTCAACTGTGGAACAGAAGTGCTTGGTGATCAAGTAGGCAGTAGAATCGCTAAAATATTATCTGTTGGGGCGAGAATTCTGGCTAGTCACAGATCATGCTTCTTTAGAGTGGAGGCACACAAACAAAGAGGTGAATGCCCATGTGACCCACTGGTTTTTGGCTTAGCAGACATTTAAATTTGAAGTACAGCATCAACCAGGGTAACAGCACCTCAATGCTGATGCCCTTTCCAGAAGGTTTGTGTGTCCAGAAACTCCAAGCAACCATACAGTGAAGTTAGAGGAGGAAGAGGTGGTGGAAGGTGAGCTCTGGAAAGATGTAGAGGATTGTGTTCCAGGTCGGATGACGCAAATAGAAGTGGGTGAGGCAGAGAGCTCACCTAAAAAAGTTTTAGCTTCACCAGGGTGGTTGAAGCTAAGGGGGAAGGAGTGTGACAGGGACAGCATGCTTTCACATGAGGTTAAGGTGAAGCAGCAGGTTTGTGCAGAAATGGAGCAATAAACAGCATTGTAATGAGATCCAATCCAGGTTTTCCTGGGATCAGTTGTATGCCACAAGCAAGGCTAATTAACAGCACCTGTTATGTGTCTTTGAAGTTGTGTCAGTGCAAATCCACAAGGCTTCCAATGGTGAATCAGTCATCCGGACGATAGGCTGGGGGTGTGGGATTACGCTAGGAAGCCATATGGATGTGTTACCAACTTGCTTGTGAACTGTAAACTACCATGCTGCGAAGTATATGCTGTCCAAAGTTTACCTGATGCTGTTCACCTGCCTGATAATAAAGGATCTGCTTGAACCTTTTAATCCAGCGTATGTGATCCTTTTTTTTCACTATGTATATATATATATATATATATATATATATTCACACACACAATTGGCTTTGACCCGCGGCACTCAAACATCTGTGTTGCCAGTGGTATGTGACCATACCATTTACATAAGAAAATCATACAAACTAAGCACTCACCATTATATTCCAAACTGTACTTATATTTCCAGGGAATGTTAGTTCCAAAGTATTGCAATAATTTGTCAAGCTGACCAACCACATCACGTCTTCCCATTCTGGTCAGTCCCTACAGTGACCTTCAAAAATATGGGCATTTGGCTCTAGCTATCAAACAGATTTTAAATACACATTATGCTTTTCCAAGGGGTATAAGTGCTACCTCACTAGCTTAAAGAGACAGAACCACACCAAAGCATACTAACGAATGACACCTGATATATAAGCTGCCAATATATATATATATATATGTGTATATATATATATATATATATATATTTATATATGTGTATATGTTGAGTCTCCCATATCCAAATATTCCGAAATACAGATTTTTTTTTGGCATGACTGAGATAATGAAACCTTTGATTTTTGATGGTTCAATGTACACAAACTTTGTCTAAGGCACAAATTATTAAAAATATTGTATAAAATTACCTTCAGGCTGTGTGTATAAGGTGTATACGAAACATAAATTTATTTAATTTCTGTACACAAACTTTGTTTGAACCACAAAATTATTGAATATTGTATAAAATTACCTGCAGGCAGTGTGTATAAGGTGTATATAACACCTTATACACACCTTATACTTCCCCTTGATGAAGTCCAGAGGACGAAACGCGTTGGGGCCCTGACCTTGCACTTTATGAACTCTTCCCAAAATACTTTTGGAAAAGATAAGCTATAAATCCGATTTATTTAAAAAAAATATATTTATTTTTTTACTAAAAATCGCTATTTATTATATTTTTAGTACTAGCTTTTTATCCATTATTTCTGTGTATATTTGTCATTGTGTGTTGTCTATGAATTGTTTTATCTAATTAAATATTTTTTATACACATTACTTATGCAGTTTTAAATATATTTATCCATATATATTACACGGTTGTATTTATTGCACAAAGTCACTTGTATGTCACGGTCCTGGATAAGGACAAGGATATAAATACAAAAAATGTTTTTTGCACAGGTTGCGAGATTTGCACATGTTTAATTAGTTCACTGTATATGCACTAGGAGGCGCTTGTGGTCAACTATATTGTTATATATATATATATATATATATATATATATATATAATGTGCAATCCTTTACTTTTAACATTATTTACAAATGTATATACTTAGCACTGGATTTGTAGAATATAACTATGAACATTAAAAAGGAATTTTGAATATCAAGTCCACATTTAAATTACACTAGGATGACTAATACAAACAGTTATTTGTTTTTTTTAATCAACAATATGTTGAAAAAATAAAGAATATGCTGAGAATCGGCCGCTTCTTTCATGAAGGAAAGCTCCATTCATTGTCTGAGAAGACAGCTCTTTTCCCATCTGGTAGCTGTGCAGCAGTGATGAAGAGCTGTAATTAATGTATTTACAGGGAGCAGTTTTGGCAGCTTTATTGAGGCAAATGCACTTCTGACAGCAGAGAAACAATACACAGTATGAATGCGCTTCAGATGGAGACACAGACTTAATTGTGCCTTCCTAATGAATTTAGACTTTTTCTAATAGCATCGACTAGTGGGCAGCGATTCAAAGTGCCTGGTAAGTAGAGGAACAAATGTTGTGTTGTGCGGCTATCCAGGGGACTATTTAGAGCAAGCAGTCAGTGCATGTTTTCTAACAGTCAGGCAAATTAAATAAAAGTACTAAAATGTCTGACTGTCTTACAGTGTCTTCAGAATTACATCAACTCCTGCATATAAGAAATGTCCTTTGTAATGCCCTTATGTGGCATGGTTTTTGTATAGACTCATTCTGAAAGTTCAATATGTTAAGATATGTGTCCTTACATAAAATTAAAAAAAATGGTGTACAAGCTAGTTGTAAGTACACTTCTGGAAAGTGTAGTCATACTAATTTTGTGACTCGTCATTTGTCTGTTTGCAAGCACGGCAATTGCCGGTAGTCTCTCTAGTCCCGTTTACCCTCTTCCACTCTGACACTGATCCCAGCATAGATGCAGTGGCATAAGTTCATCCCAGACGCCCGGAGGCAAGTTATAATTTGTTGCTCCCACTGTCACAGCCGCTGACACTGTAATGTAGCAATTTGCATGCAGACAGGCTATAGATAGAAGAAGGTGCCAGCTGATGGTCTGACATGGAGCTCTCCACTAGTGTATGGTGGCTTCTCAGGTGTCTGGAAGGGATGCCATGTATTGGGCGGCCGTGACGGTACACTCCGGGTATATAATTACAGCCCTAAGTGGGGTGAATATGTTGTGGACAATTGAGGAGGTGCCCTTCAGAGCTGGAGCCCGGCGGCAGGCGCCTCCATTGTCTCCCATAGTTCTGCCCCTGCATAGATGGCTTTCCCAGACCGCACTTTGCACCACCAATATATTTCCCATGGGAAGGGAAGACAGGTATATAGGTGTAAGAAGCTACAACCCTTTTAAGCTGATGGGACATTCACCTACCTCCCAGTCCTGGAATCTACTCTGAATCACCATTATTATCACTTCTGTTGTCAGTTGCAGAACTGCTCATACATTGGCTGCATGATGCAGTGCATGGTGACTGGTCTGCGTGTCATCCTGTTCATCCGGTTCTATGCTACAGGAATAGACTTATTAGAAATCAGGAAACAAGGAGAAAAAATTTTCTACCACTAAAATATTTGTTTTACCTGCGAGGATCTCATCACATTTTACAAAATAATGAGAAACAACCCAGAACATATTCTAAAACTGTATTTAAGCTGGTCAGCTGAGAACACAAAAAGTAAAAATGCTTTAATTTCTCATTCATGTCACTTTATGAAAGCAAATTAAATGTACCTGTTATGTCTTAGGAGAATGAGCCACTCAGCTGTACAAATCAAACAACATAAATTGCAAGTAGAATGTTGCTTGGTGAATACCTATTAGCGATTTGTCAAATATTTGTATAAGATACTGTAGGTTCCTTGTAAACTTGTACAAAAATGATGAGCTGGAATGTTTTAATGCAGAAAATGCAAGTTTAACAACACAGATAGGAAAGGAGAAAAAGTCACTAAGTTATTATTTCTGACACTAGTTATCCTGTTTGACCACTGTTTTTGCTCCACCCTCACCTCTTTCATGATGATAATGAAAAAAATTGTAATATAAAAGCAACATATTAAATAAATCCTGGTTAGGGTACATTTCAACTTTCAAAAACCTGCTAATCCCTTCCTCAGGTGCTAAGATAATTCACTTTATCATACATACAGTAATGCAGTGGTTTTGTCATATAAATGATTATGGTAATGTATTATAAATGTGCCCTTTAGCTTTCACTCCCACTGGAAAATCTGATTCACTCTACAGTAACGGTGACTTACCAAGTGCAATAACCACCCTCCTTCTTTGTGTATGCCACCCACTTAATGGGCTCTGTAAACACCACTGTAAATAAATCTGCACCCTTTTTTGAGATAGAAAATGTGGAAGTTAGAAAAATAAAAATTAAACATGAAAGGCTGACTTACTACTTCCCCTTTAGTTATTTACACGTGTCAACTTTTCTCCTCCCTATGTACTGTGACATATACTGAACTGACCACCACAGCTCTACAAGGGCAATATTACTAGAAACATTATTAGAGTAATATTGCTCAGCTGCATGAAGCTATGTAAAAGGGATTCCTCAAGAATAACCTCACACCCCTTCGCAGGAAGTGTCCACTGTAGTGGGGGTATATTAGTCACCTACCAGTATAAGGATTAAGGGTAATACCTAAAGAATCTCACCTGAATTATAGAGCACTGTGACTAGTACGCTGTATTAATACAGTAAACAGTTTCCCACTATACTTTTGTATGATTTACATTCACACTAACCACACATGTTTTGAACCTCTACACTCTAGCATCACATATACAAACACTACATACACACCAACACATACCACTCTAGCACACACACATCCCCCCCATCTCCTCCCGCTACCCCATTGCAGTGCTGTATCGACACCACAGTATACAAAACTGTACAGTATGCGATGTATCAACCCCACAGTATGAAAGTCTATAACAAGATACAGCAGAGCTGTACCCAATCATCCCTAAGTAAGCACAGTAAAATGCAATATTCATATTAACATGTTTATAAAATCCAGGATATTTAGTGAATGCTGGTACTGTGTTATGCCACAAAAGTCCAGGGGTAAATTTACTAAAGGTCGGTTTTTGGTCGTTTTACTGTTGATTTTGCAAACCAACCATTTACTAAAGGCGAAACCAAAGACCAAAAACCAAACTATAGAACACTTTAGAACATCGGATTAACGATCAGTGTTTTTGTAGAGGCCACTATAGAACCGACAGGTAATAATTTAAAACCCACCAAAACCCAACAGTACAATGATAGAAAACTTACAAAAACAATAGACTTGCCTGAGGCAGGCGAAATTGTGAAACGCGTTGCACAGATCACTATGATCTGTGCAGGTTTCATTGAGAAGCCCTGAAAGAGTTAAATTTTAAAAAATAGAATGTATGAAAACTATATGGTAATAGAAATTCAGAGATATTTGTTGCATGCATTTGCAAATACATGGTAAGCCACCAGGCCAACTTCACGGCTTCTCAGATACTGATGGTCCCTGCTCTGCAGGATAACCGTACACTTTCTGGGCCATGTAATTGTTTATTGTTAGGCCTCATGATAAAGGCACATACAGAAATGCATCCAAATTGAGAACCACCTTACCTGGGAGTCACCCCAGGGATCTCCAATTAGCACTATAAGAAACAGCATGCCCTCCAAATGCTGGTTCCAAATATGCCTCTCAAAACAGCAAACATAACAAAGTGAAAACTGCTCAAATCAATTCACGCAAACTGACAGATCACTAGCGAATACTGTCATAGGATTGAATGGGGAAACGCTGAGTGGCTGAGAGCAGCACTCCCACTCTCTCAGCCAATTAGCACTTCCCTATTCATTCCTATGAGTGACCTATCAGTTTGTGTTAGCACTGTACACTGTACGATGAGTGTACGTGGGGCTCGTGTTTTTGGTTTGTTATTTTCAGAAGACCAATGGATGCCTACTGGGAATGAAGAGAAGGCTATTCATGGATTTAGTAAGTATGAAATAAATGGATTAGGGATGTCTGTTTTTTTTTAAATAAAATACTACAACATGTGGTGTGTGAGATTTAAATATTTCTTAACAGGCAGACTACAGGTGCCAGCGGACCCTTAGTGTCTGGGCATTCTTGTATTTCCCCAAGTGCTTCTGTTTGGCCAGGTTTGACATTGTTTTTTAACCTCTAATTGCTGTAGTTTCAAACTGAAAGATAAAAACCGACTGACATCAACATCGGGCTTCAATTGAAGCTGAAACCAGCTGGATGATAAATAGTTATTTTCTTGACAGCAATTCAATGGTGATGTCCGTTGGTGACTGTCAGTTTTGGCTTAGAACCAAACCAATGTTTGTATGTTTCAACCCAAGGAGTCATAACATGATAATTGTATTGACATAATGCTAGGGAATTGGTATGACATATCGCCGGACCTATGATGAAATACCGATGCCGGAAGTTCAGCAAATGAAGATCCCAACGGTGCCTAGTAAGTATCCTAACCCACCCCCCTCTCCCCCCCAACCTTCCCTTAGGGGTGACCAACCCTAATCTCCCCCCTAGTGCCTAACCCTAACCTCCCCCCAGGGGTGCCTAAACCTAACCCCCCTCTCCACTCCCTAAACCTAACTTTCCCGGGGGAGTGCCTGACCCTCTTCCCCCCTTCCCCTAGCCTAATCCTAGCCCTCCCAGTGGGTGCCTAACACTAAGTCTCCCCAGGAGTCCCTAAATCTTACCCCCTCCCCGCGGCTAACAAGTCCCAATGCCCGGCATACCTACATTCGGTATCCCGGTTTGTTGGGTTATTGGCATGGGGATGATGATAGGCATTGGTATTTAGACGCCTATCATTAGTCCCAAGCTGGGATTTCACAGTTGGGAAGCCGACGGTCGGCATTTTGACTGACGGCTTCCTTACTACATACCAATGCTAATACTGAGTTCTACCAGCTTGATCCTCTTTCTTATGTCTGCAGGAAACACTGGGTACAAGTAGCCCAGTACCAAAACTTTTCTACTTCTGGGTAATTACACTAGCACATAGTTGGACAAGGATGTGGACAAAAAAATACGATCTGAGGACCCTGGATAAAAAGAGTATAATCTCAATGACCATATTTAGTGAAATATTGTCCCTGATATGGGTAAAGTGTTCTGGGCACCTATCTGTGAGAAAGACATAGGATAGAAAGATAGGAAAACTTATTAATAATTTGGAAAAATGGGTTAAATTAAATTAGTTTAACTACTTGCAACTGTTGGCTCTCTGTGTTGTTTATTTTCCTGCTCATATGCCAAAAAACACAACTGTTTAAATCATCCAGGTGACATTTATTGAAGTCTGAATTTATGCTCAGACATTTAATAATACTCAGTTCTTTTTCCAGTATGATAATCACATTGAAAGCTTCATGCAGCTAATGATTTACAGCCACTCTTGTTGAGAAAGTTCTCAGTTATGGGATTGAACCAAAATAACATGCGTCCCATTAGTTTTGTATAATCCCGAAGCCAGGCTGGCTCTGTAAGTGCAGCACTTCTATTGTTCCACTCATTATATGTATCTGGTCTCTTTGTAGGCACCTCCATAAGAAGCAGGGTAATTAGCACTTTTCTGAAAATTGGGCTGACGGGAAGCTCATTCTGTACACTGAAGCTTAACTGGAAACACCTGCTCCTCAAAAATGAACCCTTTCCAAATAATAAGGTGTTATATTTAAATTGGGAGCAACTAGAGTTGTCACAGAAAATGTCCTGTAGCTCATGATAGCAGACATATTGTACAGACAAATGAGGCCCTATGCTAAAACCGTCTCTGAAAATGTGTAACTGTATATTATCTTTGGAAGCAAATTGTTTTATATGCTTTTCTTCTTTACAACTCTTAGCAATCTCGGAATTGTTATACTTTTAGTGGAATGCATCCCCACAACCAATACTGTACATTATATTATTGTTTGCAACAGTTGTTAATTACTTTATGAGTCACAAAATGTAAAAAAAAATTTTTAATTGTAACCATGTTTTACATTGTTTTTGGCTGGTTTATGATTCTCCTCTCTGCTGGTTAGAATGAACGTTAATATGACAGTATTCAAAGTATTTGTATTTCAATACAGAAAAATGAAATAATTATTCAGATTAGAGGCCGCAGAACTCTGCAGCTGCCAGATTGTTCTAGGATCTAACTATCAATGCTTAAGAGGAACCTCCAAGAAGAACCACAGGAACACTCCCACTATCTTTGACAAAGCACCGGCAGTGGCACGAAACACGTTGGTACAATGAGGAGTGCAGACTGCAGAGAAGGAAGACATCCGTGCTTACTACACAAGGTCCGGGCATCTGACATCATCATACAGCGCCGCGGCAACATACTGCTGAGCTAGCGACGATCTCCTGTCTGCAAGGATGGCAGATTCAGAGGTAGAGAAAGTTAGGGCTACAATAACCGGGCCCAGTTCGAGACTTATTGTGTGGACATATGCAAACGGATAATACCGCCCCCTATCCCCTTCAACCTGCTCCGACCACAAACCCCTCAAAAGGGCTTTAAACATTGCTGTTTTATTTTATTTTTGCATTACTTCTCTTACCTTTTTAGCACTTGTATTTATTTATTAAATGTTTTATATTAGAGTGTGCAGGTTATTTTAGTTTAAGGGCCACATTGGTGTATTGTAGTAATTTCAAGAAGATGAAATGAAACCTCACTTGTGTAAAATGTAAAATATTATTGAGTGTACTACAGAGAAAAATATCACTTTTTATATGGAGAAATCAAATAATATGTGTGCATAAACAAATACAGTTAAACAGCTAATGTGAAGTGGCCTGACTATCCAAAATGTGACAGATGTGGCTCTTGGGTGCTCTAACTGATCGCCATTGGTGCCTGCTGATATTCAGCCCTGGTGCTCAGGGTCCCTTGGCTCTAGATCATCTCTGACTTCTCCCAGGCCACACCCCACTCACTCTGTGTGAGGAACCCAGGTGCATTAGCCTCTGCTGGTGACCTAGCATCTCGTTGGAGCGTTGAGCTGGGCCAGACCAGTTCTCACCTATGTTCTTAGGTGACCATATTCAGTGTAGTTAATGGTCCTTTTGCTGCTTCTGTGGTCTGCGGGGAGGTCAGAAATTGCTGTGCTGTAATCTCCTCTGCTGGTACCAATTGCCAGTGCACATCAGCCCCTAGTCCACACCATCTTCAAGCCGGCACCTCTATTCTGGCCCTGGCTTCCTCTTTGGAGGATTGTGGCTGACATCCTCGTTCTTTCCACCATAAACTTTCTGTGGCTACCTGTGCCTTAGGTTTCACTGTCTTCTTAACAGCTGCTATCTGTGACTACTGTCTCTTTCACTTGATCTGTGGTTGGCCCTGCGACCGGTACCCTGTGCCCTCCAGGATATCATCTGCGACAGTTCATCTGCTGCTCACCTATGACTACCTACAGGTTTTGTGCCCTGTTCCACAGTTATTACTGCCTTTATAATCTCTGGCTTTATATTTATATTGTCTGCATTCATTTGGTCACCATTTGCTCCCTGGCTCTCACCATCAGCTCCATATGGTCTGACTGTCACATCCTCACTGTATCAACCCCATGACCGGCCCACATAATATGGGGGACAATGAGTAGTTCCTGGTGTGCTGGATCCTGCTCTGTTATGTAAATGCATCTTTCATACCTCCTTTCTATTCTATAACTCCTGAATTAGGATGAGTAAGAATGGTGTGCAGAAAAAAGTAGTTAGGAAACCAGGAGATGGCTTTATAAAAAAACAAATTTGTTTAATTACTTGGTCCCAGATGCTGACTTGCTTTCAAAGTCTACTTTGCCTGTGTTATTTTCCCTTCTGCTGTCAGAAGAATTCGACCATATGGCTTCCCAGGCCTGCTTAGAAGTAAATGGAGGGCAAGGTACTAATCTGGAGGATATATTTGTTCATATTCGCTCCCTTCCATCTAAACAAGACCTCCCTGCTAAACAAAATCTCCTTGAACTGGATAGAAGTCTCAAGGAAATGTTAAAAAATGGAAATTGAAAATTTTTTTCAAGTTTCTCTGTCTGGTAGACCAGACTGAGGCTTTTAGGGAGTTTCAGTTTAGACTCCAAAACACTATTTTTGCAAACGCCCAGCAGCTAAAAGCTGCGCTTTGCTGTTTAGATAATCTTGATAATCGTGGGCACCTAAATCACCTCTGTATCTGAGGTATCCTTGAAGATCCAGGTATTATTGACGTCCTCACAATAACCTTTAATGATATTATAGAACTAGATCCATGGGGTTTGCAGAACACTACCACACTGCTCAATAGGTTATACCTAGCAAGGTACAGTAAGAAAATTGGAAGCCCTTGAATTTAATGGCACTGAAATCCACATTCTCACTGATCTTATTAAACCAAAGGGTATTTAGTTTTGGTGGGGTTTCCACTCAGTATACAAGCCACATAATGGGCAACATGCTGTCTTCAATATTCTGATAATTTGGATCAACTCTGCAAATTTCTGGACATTGAAAAGCCACTCTTAATTAATTGGATCGAGATGAGTCATCTATTTGATCCTCTTCCTCCTCCTCCTCCTCCATCTCATGAGAAAACTCAACTCTCCCAACTTACAGAGAGGTCCGCTGCTGAAACTTGGCGAGTATTTATTGGTGACTGTTTCTTTTGATGCTCCTTTCCAAGTGGACATCTGCTCTTTGAGGAGGAGTTTGAGTGATATGATGATGAGACTCTGGACCTCATTCAGACCCGCTCGCAAGCGCTGAGCGCTCAATGTTTAGGCCCTGTGCGTGCTCAGTGGCCGCACTGCGCGTGCGCAAGCCCCGAAGCGAGAGAGAAATTATCACTACAAAAGGGGCGGCTGTCGATGTTAATCGACAGCTTGCTCTATTTTGTAGGCGTGGCGGGGGGGTGGTTTCACAAACGGAGGCGTTATTTGAGGAATGACTGCCATTTTGTGGGCAGCCGCACTGACATCATCAGTGATGTCAGTGGGGAGCTTTCTGCTCGATCAGAGCAGGAAGCTCCCTGGAGCTTGTGGTTGCTGGGACCCAACCTTAGGGTCTCGTCGCAAGCCCCGATGGTCGCGATGCTCTTGACCATCGCGACCATCAACCTGGTCAGTCGCTAAAGCTGTGGGTGGTAACCCACAGCTTAGCTAGCGACCAGGAAGCCGCACTTCAAAACCCAAGCAGCCGCCCACATTCACAGCGACTGCTCGCATTTTGCGAGCGTCTCTGTATGAGGGCCACTGTTCCATTACTTTTCAGCATTTGCTACAGTCATCTAACAATGTAACTCCACTTTTGCTCACCCCTTGTCTGTGAACATGAGGCCTTTTTACTGTTCTGGACATAGACCTTTCCTGGTCCACTCCAAATTTTGTCCCCCTATGGCTCATCCATTAATACAATATCTTCTCTTATTCACATAGGTGACCCCTAACATTGACACTCCCTACATGTATTAAGTTTACTCCATCCTGAATGTATCTCTGCCATCTACAGTATTTTTATTGTTCTACCCTAACAGCTTCATGTTTCCATTTTCTAATTAAATGCTTTGTAGGTGTTTGTATAGTATTTGATTTGCTTATTGAATTCCCCTTTATGTATTTTGTATATTTTCAGTATTGTGTGTTCCATAATAGTTCATCAGTGTATTTGATGATCCATGCAGCCTTTCTACTCCCAGACAATGGGCTCTGTTTTGCTGCCCACCTTGCCCAACAGTGGAATGTGTATTCCATTAATGTTTTCTTTAGTATTTTTCGTATGGCTCATTCCATGTGTGCATTACAGTATGTATCATTGACTGTGTTATAAAACATCCCTCTCATTGGACACATTTAAGTAGATAACCTCGTCTAGGATGGCCCTCAGTAAACTACTTAGTAACTTGAGATGTGTGCTGATCTCCGTGTTTTGGTTTTGGACCTGGAATAACTTTCATGTTTTGGTTTTGGTTCTTTTGCAAACCACCCTAACGTGTTTTGGATATGTATTTTTTTTTAATTGATAACTGCTAAAATCAAATAATTTGGGCCTTTTTTTGTTCCTACAGTAATATTAACATCAATAACATTAATTTTCAGTCATTTCCAGTCAATTATGACATATCACAGCTCACAATATTGTTCACCAACATAGGCCAAAGGCTGGCATATCGGGACGGTCCCCACACGGAGCGATCTGGTGCCGGACCACCGGATATACCGCCCCTCCCTCCCCTGCATGGGGTCATTCCCAATTGAGCAAGCAGAAAGATCTGAAGGAGCGAGCAATGACCCCATGGGAGCGCGTACTGGCCGATATCATACCCACACACTGAACAAATATAGTGGCAAATCATTCCAATCTGTCGGATCGGCCGCTATATCGCTTCGTGTGTGAGGGCCTTAACTCACAAGTATTTTCAATAGAAAACAATCCAACACAGGCATTTACTAAAATTCATGCGTGGAATATCCTTGCTCAAAACAAAAGTAGTCGTAGTTAGCACACAGCAAAGAAAAAAACTCTAGACATTTGTAAATAGCAACAGCAGACATTAATGCCCCCTACACAAGTGTACATGCCCCCAGCAGATGCTTATTCTCAGTGCCCAATCTGTATTTCCCTCCTGGGGGTGCTGGGCCACTGATGACCGTCACTTTAGACCTGATTCAGAGATGGACACTTATGAGATCGCAACTCCGTTTTCGTATGCAACGCAGCTGCGAAAATATGAAAATGTCAGCAAAGTTCACCTGAGCCTAAAGACGCCCACTGCTGCCTTCTCACCTGCGTGCGATGGCGCATACCTACATAAACATCAGCAACATTGAAGCACAGGTCTGACCTGCCGCAGCCATGGGTGCTTTTCTGACACGCAGGGTTCTGCATGCACTCACAGTTGCTAATTTATATACCCATGTAACGACGTTTAAACGTACAGACACACCACGTTTTTGTGACCACTACCCAATACCATCCCCAAACTCTGGCAGTCTGTTGCTCACTTAGCAATGGATTCCTCTGTGCATGCGTAATCGCAATGCGATTGCAGCACACGTGCAGTGTGGTGCATATGCATGTGCAATGGCAAACAATCGCTCAATCTGCGGATAAATTGCATTATCGTTCATCTCTGAATCAGACCCTTTCGGCAAAATTTTCTAAACGGCGGTTTGACTGCGGGTTCTATTCTGTTCTAAACCCCGGTGTTTGGTGGAGGTTTTGCAGCGGTTTCTAAATAACAGCCCTGTTCCATTCTATTCTAAAATGTGTTTTGACTGTGGTTTGGCCGCAGTTTTGCTATCTGCAGATTTACTAAGGCCAAAACCGCTGCAAAACTGCCATCAAACCACATTTTAGAATAGAATAGAACAGGGCTGTCTTTTAGAAACTGCTGCAAAACCACCACCAAACCCCCGGGGTTTAGAATGGAATAGAACCCACCACCAAACTGCCGAAGTTTGGAACAGAATAGAACCCGCCACCAAACCACCGGGGTTTAGAACAGAATACAACCCAACACCAAACCGCTGGGGTTTAGAACAGAATAGAACCCACCACCAAACCGCTGGGGTTTAGAACAGAATAGAACCCGCCGTCAAACCGCCGCTTAGTAAATGTTGCCCTTTGTTTCCATGTAAAGCCCTTTTAATTAGCCTTTATGTTAAGCATTTGCCCAAAATCTCCCCAACCATAAAAATATTGTTCCATACCTGCAGGTCAGAAACAGTGCGGGTTGGATACAGTGTAGGTTACAGTGCAGGTCAAATACAGTGCAGGTCAAATACAGTGCGGGATACAATGCGGGATACAGGGCCTGATTCAGAGCCAGACGCTCTGGCAGAGCGCTCACTCTAATCAGGGCCTGCCTTCTGTTTTTTTAGAGCGGCCTCCTGGCCGCTCACATAGCTGTGGTTTACCACCCACAGCTATAGCGAGCGGCCAGGAAGATGGTCGCGATGGTCAAGACCATCGCAGCCATTGGACTTGCGATGAGACCCTTGTGGTAGGGTCTCGTTGCCGCAAGCCCTAGAGTGCTTTTGGCTCTAACAGAGCTGAAAGCACTCCCACTGACATCACTTGTGATGTCAGTGGGGCCGGTCCCAGATGGTAGGCATTCCCATGGGAACGCCTCCATCTGGGCAGCCACGCCCCCAGCCCGCCCACCAAAGGGGGCATGCTGTCACTCAACGGATGCAGTGCTGGTCAAATACAGTGCAGGTTAGAAACAGTGCAGGTCAGAATCAGTGTGTTGGATACAGTGCAGGTCGGATACAGTGTGGGTTGAATACAGCGCAAGTCAGTTACAGTGCAGGATACAGGGTGGGTTGGATACAGTGCACTTTACAGTGCAGGTCAGATACAGTGTGGTTGGAAACAGTGCAGGCCGGATTCAGTGTGAGTCGGTTAGTGTGGGTCAGATACAGTGCAGTTTATAGTGCAGGTCGGATACAGTGTGGGTTTGATACAGTGCAGATTGGATACAGGCCCTGATTCAGAGCCGGACGCTCTAACAGAGCGCTCGCTCTGAATCAGGGCCGTCCTTACTAATTTTAGAGCGGCCTCCTGGCCGCTCGCATAGCTGTGGGTAACCACCCACAGCTATAGCGAGCAGCCTAAAAGGTGGTCACGATGGTCAAGACCATCACGACCATCGGGCTTGCGACGAGACCCTTGTGGTAGGGTCTCATTGCCGCAAGCCCTTTAGTGCTTTCGGCTCTATCAGAGCCGAAAACACTCCCACTGACATCACTTGTGATGTTAGTGGGGCCGGCCCCAGATGGCAGGCGTTCCCATGGGAACGCCTCCGTCTGGGCAGCAATGCCCCCCGCACGCCCACCAAAGGGGGCGTGCAGTCACTCACCATCGACAGCACGCCCCCTTTGTAGCGAGATCCATAGCGACGGCTTGGCCATCGCTATCTGGGTCTCGCGCATGACAGAGCTACCTCCGTCGTGCACATGCGCACTGGGCTAACATTGACCCACTTGCGAGCGCTCAGCACTCGCGAGCGGGTCTGAATTAGGCCCATAGTGCAGAATACAAAGTGGGTTGGATATAGTGCAGGACGGATACAGTGTGGGTTGGATGCAGTGAGAGTCAGATACCATGCAGGTCAGATACAGTGCCGGATACAGTGTGTTGGATACAGTGCAGGTCGGATACAGTGTGGGTTTAAGGATACTGCCTTTGAACCTCTATATACCCCTGCCTATACCTACTAATATCCTTCCTATAAACCTCTAAGGCTGACGCTAATTTGCGTATGCAGTCATCCAGTAAATGAAGACTCCAGACCGAGAACATGTGGTTCCAAAGCACAAAGTATTATTCAAGTAAAAGTACAGCAGTTACACGCTATGATCCTCATATAATCTTAGAGCAAAGAGATTATACAGACCCAAGTACAATTATACATACGCATAGCTCTCTGGTCCAGATGTTAGGCATCAGCAAGAAACCCCTCATCAATCAGCATTCAGCACAAAGACTAGGAACCCAGAGTCAGAGCACACATATTTATACCCCCCAGAAATAAACAACACAATAGAGAAGTTTGTTGCTAATACCATTGGTCCTAAAGGAGAGGGCATATGTTACAAGGCATTTAACAGGTTGATTCAAATAGACACAACCCAGTCTCTAACAACTGGGGGTCTCTGGTTTCCTGCCTCATGCAATCATCCTAACAGTTGTTCATATAATGTACATTTTGTTGCTTGAAGTCTCTGCGGTCCATAATTGGGGGAATGCATGATGCGATCTCCACACCGATGGTACCAGAATACTGTTGAAAGAGTACGCATCAGTACAATACCAATCACGGCTTACTTATCATGTATAAAACCTTAGTTACCAAATAATCTTTATTTCACAGCATTTATGCTAAATGAACAAACTTAAATCATACTTTAAAGCTTATTAAAACTTTTATGTGAATATGTCATGTGTAAGTATTGTGGGGTGTGATGTAAAGATGCTAGTTAACTTGGGACAGATGCATGTGCATGAAGCTAATAAACAGCATTTTCATACATGATCTTAGGCATTTGCTAATATGCGATTAGTTAACAGCGCAATTGTGCGTATTAATGTGTGTATGAGAAATGGTGCACTTAAATCTCACTTAAACTAAGTGAACACCTAGCAGTGCGGAATGCTGAGCATTATAGTTCCACACACCCCCTCTCTCAGCAGCCCCCACCCTTCCCAGGCTCAAAAGTACAGTCCTTTGTTCTCCCAGGTTCTTGTGTAAATGCAAATTAGCACAGCTACAAGACCCAAACCTCAGATAACACTCTTGGCTTTGAAGGTATTTTATTGTAGGAAGCCTGTTAATGTAAGGTGCTACAAATGACCCTCTTGCTGTATTCAAGCAGGGCCACCTGGAGTGAGAGCAGACGTTATGTCCAGGAAGCTTGTCTACAAGGGCTAGTTGTCACATGGCCATTTGCTCTGTTTAGCTAATGCAATCCAATTTTGACATACTGTACAGCCATTTCTGAAATTTATCCTTTAGAGGAATTATAATAATATACACTTTATCCAGAGCACCCAAACTACGTAAAGTCATGAAATGGGCTTTTGATGAATCGCCGTAACTTATGGTGATGGTCACAGATGCAATCGCATGATGCTAATAGTAATATCGCCACATGTACTAAATTGTGAGTTTATCTAAAATGGCGCTTAGGCGGCCATTCACAAAATGGCATCTTGCAATCTCATTTCCAAGATGGCGTCTTGCGGCCAGTCGCAAGATGGTGTCACTGTTATTCAATTTTAAATTGATCTTGTCTCAGCCAATAATCCAGCTTTGACAGTCCACCCTTTGATAGCGAACAACATGCTATCACAATCTGATTTTAAAATATAATTTAGGATTACATTTATATACTATTTAGTGTTATTATGGAATGGCACAAGGTGGTTCTTAATCCATCAATAATGTGTCTCTGAGTGGGGACATAAAACTACTATTATACACACACCACGGATCTTGGAAGATCATGTGAAAGGTGTGGGGATACACCAGTCCTATAAAGGCAGTCTTGAAGGGGAATTGAGACTTTACATTATCTGAGGTGTTTTTAAAAATAACATTTCAATAATACATTCTATGCATGTCTAAATATAATACATTAAATGATGGTATTTCCTAGTTCAGGGTTGTAATGCAGTTCTGTATTTACCTCGACATTCATACTGACCACCATCATAATTTCGTTCTTTCATTTCACTCTATTTTTACATTTTCCACACTTCAACACAATAGGAACAGACCGGACACATATGCCAATTACTATGATGACAATCAGTATAAGGATTAAGAATTTGCCTATACTGTCGATCATTTCCTGGACCCATTCCCCTAGACCTGAGAACCATTTCACTGGGTTCAGCCATGAAACCCATCCTTCTATCTTCTCCCTTACTTCAGCCACTGAAGCACTATGGTTCTTACGAAACTCCCATTTTAGCTGCAGAATTTCACCCATCTTCCGGTCTATCACCTCCTTGGGGTCGCTGGTATCATTGGTGACATAGGTGCAACATTTTACTCCAAATTGGGTGGCCAACATTACGCAATACCCTCCAGTAACAGCAGTTAAATAATTTAACACTAGCCTGTGTTGCACCAGTTCTTTCTTGTACACTTGCAATTCTCTCCCTGTATACCTGAATGTGTCATCGTACATCTCGGTGATATTATCTATCAATTTAGCAAGTTCCTGAATATATCTAAAGTTTAATGTACCATGAGCGATCCTGGTGGGATCCAATGTGACTAAAACTTTAAAGTCAGTTGTCTCACTAATTAACTGAGTGGCTTTGTGCACATCACCAGTTATCATATTTCATTTGCCTCTGTGTTCATATTGTGTGTGAAGATATGGTGACTGTGTGATTTTATGTATACCAAGCATTTCAACATGTGTGAGGGTCATAACTTCTGGGACTACTCTTCCCAGGTAACACAAACCTTCGGAACTCGGGGAGAGTCACTTATACGCTTTTCTTCCACATATAAAATATACATTATCAGGGAGAACATAAGGAATGGTATGCATCATTATCATTAAGCACATTTCCCTTGCAAACAATCCTATTTCTGGGTCTTCCATCTGGTACATGCAAGTTTCTGGCTGTATTATTTTAGCACAATAACCATCTGGCACCTTACCAATAATTTCTTTGGTGGAACTCGGGGGGTCATTCAGACCCGCTCGCGAGCGCAAAATGCTCGCAAGCGGGTCGATGGTGCCGAATTGCGCATGCGCACGACGGAGGGAGCTCCGTCGTGCACATGCGCGAGACCCGAATAACGACGGCCAATCCGTCGTTATGGGTCTCGCACCAAAGGGTGAGAGACAGCACGCCCTCTTTGGTGGGCATGCCGGGGGCGTGGCTGCCAGACGGAGGCATTCCCATGGGAACGCCTACCGTCTGAGTCCGGCCACACTGACATCAGTAGTGATGTCAGTGGGAGTGATTTTGGCTCTGATAGAGCCAAAATCACTCCAGGGCTTGCGGTCACTGAGACCATACCGCAGGGTCTCGTCACAAGCCTGATGGTCGCGATGGTCTTGACCATCGCGACCATCATCATGGACGCTCGCTATAGCTGTGGGTGGTTACCCACAGCTATGCGAGCGTCCATGAGGCTGCTCCAAGTTGAGGGAGGAGGGCCCTAATTCAGAGCAAGTGCTCTGGTCAGAGCGTCCGGCTCTGACTCAGGCCCTCAATGTATACCGATACCTAAAATGTTTCCCACTAGATTTAATTGAGTGTAACAGATCATGGTTTATGGACTCATTATCAGATCTTTATGAGAAGGTCATCGTCTGATTATTCCCTGTCACTTCCCAACTCCCGGGTTTATTGGGGTTGGTTATGTTTAAACACAGAAGTGATCTATCTACTTGGAATTGATAGAGTTTGAAATGAGGTGGTTTGGGTGAGAGGAATTTTCCATCCAATATTTTCCCTTTCTGTAATTCTAAAATTTCTGTGATATTCAGCGGAAATGGCACCAACCCTACATTATGCTGCCCCTGTGGCACAAGTGAACACACCCAGCAATCAGTTTGATTTAACACTTTGCCTACCATGCTATGATAATCCTCTAAAGGATACCCACCCCAGTATGGGTTATATTTAGGTTGGCACCAGTGGATACAGTTCTCATCAACTAGGGACCCACAAAGCTCACAAATACAGGAATCTTCAGACGATAAACCTCCACACCGTCCCCGAGTATCCGGAAAGACAGCTCTCTTAACAATAACAGTACTAAGATTGGTCAGACACTCCCCTGATAGGCATTGCACTCCTCCTGACTCCACTCCATCAGCACTGCCATCAGCTCCCATTTCCTCAATCGGTCTACCATCACAGAAACTGGATATTCCTGAACCGACCAGGATGGTGAACACTCTAAAAGAGAATATGAAAATGAACACAGCAGGCCCGTCCATTGTCACAACAAGACCTGCAAATTTCTCTTAGTTCAGGTATCTCACTGCGACCTATTCAATCCTCCCGGAACAAGCTTGCGAGCAACAGGTCCACGCTATCAGCCTTGTCTCCGACTTGTTTCTCCACCGGTTGATTGACCTTTTTGCAGTGAGTGGAATGGACCCAGATATCTCTCTCAGCCACCTTCAAAGATGTAGTACTTGTCAGCAGCACCTGGTACGGACCTTCCCACCGATCAGTCAAACAACCTGAACGCAAGAAATTTCGGATCATAACATATTCTCCTGGTTTAACAGCATGACAGTTAGTTTCAGGAATATCATGGGACAACAATTTCAGTTTCTGCTGCTGTTGCTTTAACTGCTTACTCATTGATATAAGATACTTTACAGTTACCTTGTTGTTACCCTTCAAGTCTTCCTGTGGACTTATAATCAAATGAAGTTGTCTACTGAACAGTATTTCAAATGGGGACAGATGTAGAGGGGGTCTAGAAGTGGTCCTTATGCTATGCAGGACCAAAGGTAATGCTTCTGGCCATCCTAGTCCAGCCTCTGCCATGATTTTACTTAACTTATTTTTAATAGTCCTGTTCATCCTCTCTACCTTGGCACTGGCTTGCGGTCGGTAGGGGGTATGTAGTCGGCTATTAATACCCATCAGCTTACACATATTTTGAAAAACATCACCTGTGAAATGAGTACCCCTTGTCACTCTCAATGATTTTAGGGATACCGTACCTGCATACAAATTCCTGAACTATTTTCTTGGCAGTAAATGCAGCAGTATTAGTGGCCGCTGGGTAGGCCTCAACCCAATTAAAAAATACATCAGTGCACACTAATACATACTTAAGATTCCTGCAGGGTGGTAATTGGATGAAATCAATTTGTATCACCTGGAAAGTCCATCAGTCGGTGGAATGTGGGACGGTTCGGTAGGGATCGCTTTCCCTATGTTCTTCCTCAAGCAGGTCAGACAGGACATTGCTATCTTTTCTGCTTGTAAAGAAAAACCTGGTGCGCACCAGTATGCTCTCACAAACTTGCACATACCTTGTTTTCCCAGATGAGTCAGACCGTGTGCTGCCTCAGCCAGGCTGGGGTAATATGCCTTGGGGGCTACTGGTTTACCTTGTTCATCCCTACAGAGCCCGGAGGACTCTTGCCCGCATCCCTTGGACTTCCAAATGGACTTTTCCTGAATTGAAAACAAATTTTGCATATAAATTAATTTCAGCATATCAATTGTTTGGAAAGACATAATTTTTTCAGTGGGAGAAAACATTTTTAACCCTGCTGCCAATTTTGCAGCTTCATCGGCTCTGTTGTTGCCCAGTGACAATGGATCATCCTCACATGTAAGGGCTTTACATTTAATTACTGCGCCGCTTTGGGCAGTTGGATTGCTTCTAAAAGATGTTTTATGTGTCAGGAATGTGCAACTGGTGTGCCTGCTGCTGTCATAAAATTTCTCAGACGCCATAGAGCCCCAAAATCGTGTACCACCCCGAACGCGTACCTCGAGTCAGTGTAAATGTTAGCAGATTTGCCTGCTGCCAGTTCACACGCTCTAGTTAGTGCTACTAACTCTGCCAGATGGGCTGAGTGAGGAGGACCAAGAGGTTTAGCTTCTATGATGTCTGTGTCATTTACAGCAGCATAACCTGTACATAATTCACCTGTGTCTGTTTGTCTATGACAACTCCCATCCGTATAAAAAGTCACATCCACATTCTCTAAAGATGTGTCGTGTATGTCAGGTCTAGCAGTAAAGGTCTGATTCAGATATTCCATACAATTGTGCGTATCATTATTGTCCGCTGAACTCACCTCCCGCCAGCAACTCACCTCCTTCCACCCTTTGTACATCATGTTGTACATATGGTAAATACGTTGCTGGATTCAGCATGCTGCAACGTTTAACAGTGATGTTTGTGGGTGCGATTAGAGCTAGTTCCCATTTGGTAAACCTAGCTGAAGAGACGTGTCTGGTTTGAGCTGAGTTCAACAGAGCAGATACAGCATGGGGAGTGTAGACAATCATATCATGACCCAATACTACGTCCTCACTTTTACTCACCAATAAAGCGGTAGCTGCTACACTTCTCAAACAAGTGGGGAGTGATCTTACTACAGTGTCCAATTGGGCACTGTAGTATGCTACGGGCCTACTGGCATCACCATGTTTTTGTGTAAGGACACCTGCAGCACAACCATCGGCTTCCGTACAATACAAATCAAAAGGTTTTTCATAATCAGGTATTCCCAATGCAGGAGCTTTTGTCAGACTATCCTTAAGATTAAGAAAAGCCTGCTTTGTTTCCTCTGTGTGTATGACGCGATCGGGCTTTGAGGAAGAGACTTATTCCTGCAAAGGCAAGGCCAAAATAGAAAAACCTGGGATCCAAATTCTACAGTATCCACACATTCCCAAGAAGGTATGAATTTGCTGTTGATTCTGCGGCAGTGTCATGTTCTGTATGGCCTGGATTCTATCATTTGTAAGATGTTGAAACCCCTGGGTTAGGCAGTGTCCCAAATATTTTACTCTGGATTGGCACGGCTGTAGTTTGTCCTTAGCCACCTTGTGTCCTGTATGCGAGAGATGAAGCAACAAAAGTTTAGTATCATTCAAACATGACATAAACAAGTCAAAACATAGCAATAAATGGTCCACATATTGAATTAGAACAGATCCATTCACAGGTTGAAAAGATTGTAAACAGTCGTGCAATGCCTGGGAGAAGATACTGGGGCTGTCTATGAAACCTTGGGGTAACCATGTCCATGTGTATTGTACACCTCTGAATGTAAATGCAAATAGTTACTGACAGTCAGGGTGGAGAGGCACAGAGAAGAAAGCAGAACAGAGGTCAATGACAGTGAAATGGGTTGCATTTGTTGGGATCTGCATCAGGATGACAGCTGGATTTGGCACTACAGGGAATTGGCTCTCTACTACCTTATTAACACCTCTAAGGTCGTGGACCAGCCTATAACCCCTCCCACCACTCTTCTTCACCGGGAAGATGGGACTGTTGGCTACACTAGCTGTACGAACTAAAATTCCCTGTTGCAATAATCGCTTAATTATTGGAAAAACCTCCTGTTTTAGTGGGTACTGAGGAATTTTTGGAGCTTCCCTACCGCTTTTTAAATTTACCATTACAGGGCTTACGTTTGCCATTAATCCAGTGTCCTGTCCATCCTTAGTCCAAAGGGAATCTGGAATTTGGGACAACATTTCATCTACCTGAGATGGATTTAAACTTGTAGAGTGATACATTATCTTTTGGGGAGTGTCCAACATATCCCGCATCTCATGTGCAACTCTCTCTGGGATATCTAAAAATACACCATCAGGGGTGCAATATATAACACATTCCATCTTACAGAACAAGTGTCTACCCAGCAGGTTAGTAGGAATCGCAGCAGCCAGAAAGAAAGAATGCCTGGTATGCAACGGCCTAATAGTAACCTCTATGAACTTTGTTAAAGGATAATGTTCCACTTTACCTGTTACACCCATTGTTGGTACTGTATCATTGGCCACCTGTAAATTAACGGGAGATTTTAGCACTGACCTGGTCGCCCCTGTGTCTACAAGAAAAGGATATTCAGTACCAACTACATCAACCATCATGACCGGTTCTTCCCTAGTACTTCCCGTTAACCTGACTGTCTGTAGACTACAGGTATGACCTGACCCCTAGCGTTGGCTACCATTTTCCAATAAAGCATTTACGGCCACAATTGGAGCTGGTGCCTGCTGGACATTTGCTGGTCTCTGTGCATATCCCTTATGGGGATGTCCAGGTCTTCCCTGATTTGGGGTTCCTACTCTTTTTACTGTACAGTTTCTACTTAAGTGTCTTGTTTGTTTACAATTAAAACATGTTCGTGGATCGGATGAAGACACGTGTTGTTGTGAGGTTTGAGCAGAGGGTAAAGGTGGTAGATATGGGTAAGGATAAGGAGGGTAAGGGTATTGTGGGGGATATGAAGTTTGTGAGTAGTATGGGACCTATGGTTGTATAGGGTTTGTGGAATAGAGCTGTGTTTGTTGTTGTGTGGGGTTAGTGAGGGCATATAACTGTTCAGGTGTAAGTGTGTGTGCAGATGCGAATGTGTCTGTTGGCTGTGATGTTACCTTCATTCCCTCCAGAGCTTGTATACTGACAGCCATTAGTTTTTCGCTCTGGGTCTCTCTCTTCTTTGAGATGTTTTTATCATGTTCTATGGCAGATTCTAAGAGGGTATCTATTGTGACTCCCCTCCAGCCAGGTTGTGAGGTCTGAACCCAAGTCTTTAAATTCTCTTTCAGACCATCCATGAGTACCGTGACTATCATTCCCCTGTGGTGAGTGCTATCTTTAATATCTTCTAACCCAGTGTACTGGGTGATAGCCTGCAGAGCCCGGTCACAATAATCTTCTGCAGATTCACTCTCCTTTTGCTTAATGGTGAAAATTTTGTTCCAGTTAACTACTACCGGAAAATATATACTCAATTGAGTTACAATGCGGGAAATGTTACATTGGTTTACTTGGTCTGTTAAGGGAACGTCACCATCCAATACACAATCCGTGATAAATTTTGTCACGTCGGTATTCCGTGGTAGACAGGCCCTTAACACCACACGCCAATATTTATTAGTTGGCTCATGAGAACTACCCAAATTTCTCAAAAATCTTTGACATTTGGCTAGTTCCTTTTTGGGATCGGGGGAAATCATTTATGATGGAATTTAGTTCTGCTCTTGTCCAGGGACAATGCATTACTACTTCCCTCGTGGGCACTACACTGTTCGCATCTGCATTTCCATTCGGAACAGTTATTGTCCGAATGGGATGCAGACCGGCAGCGCTGCTACCTTTGACATTGTTACCTGGCTGGGGGTTTAATCTGTTGCTGTTACATATGGTATTAACAACTTCCTCTACGGGTGCAGAGGGTGTTAGCACTTCCCTTACTGTTACTGATGGAGATGACGGCACCACTCGTGATTGTTGTGATGCAGCATCTATCATCTGTACAGCATGGGAAATGGCAGACATTACAATAGGCTCATCATCCACATCATGAACATTTTCTTTATAGTTGCTTAAGAGAGGGTACAAATTGCTTGCTATATTTTTATGGGTATTTTTGGTAACTGTACTTGCACCTCCATCCACATAAGGTGGGGGTGGTGAGCGTGAACTGCTGGCAATACTCTCCACAATGCTACCTTGCTAAACGTGCACGCCATTTTGCGGCTCGCCCGTATTGCAATTCAGCGTCACAGATGTATTCTCTGGCAATGCGCTCGCAACGCTAGTTTGCGTTGCTTGCGCATTTTTAAGCCACGCATCCCCTTCATACTGCCACAACTTTAAACATTCATAATATTTGACCTTTTTCTCTCGGGAGCGCATCAAACTGATGTGATCCCGGACATTATCTAGTACATTTTTATCAAAACTACCAATTCTGGGAAACGGTCTAACACTCTTCATCGTCGTTTTAAACCATACATCACAATACCTTATAGCATAAGTACCGTACTTAGTATGCATAATACGACGGGCTGATCCAAACGGCGCTTCCATTAGCAGAAGATCATTGTCTAACATCTCTTTTGTTTGCAAGGCCCCCATTCTGAGACAACTCCTATGCTTTTCAATAAAGATTTAAACTGGTGAAAGACAATCAAGATACTTTCACTTACCTGTTGACGATTTAAACGGCAGCGCCCACACACCTGGATAAGATTTGAAAAAGGCAACATCCACACCCGGATAAGATTTAGTAAGGCAACTTCCACACCTATGGAAGTTTACGTCGGCTACTTCCACGCACCTCTCTACAACAAAGACAACATGTACACCTGCTACTGTGTATAGAATGGTAAGCTGCTTACCGAGCGACTAGCACTGAGCCCTTCAAGGTCATACGGTACCTCTAACTGTAGGGAACAAGTTACCCTTACCAACAAATACTCACTGTTACACACTATTTCCTATGCAGAAAAATACACGTTAACCCAGATATTGATAACAATTGAAAAATGTAAACGGCTTTACTTAAACACGTAGCAGCACAACTGAAAGTACATATATGCTATTGTGCGACCTGTCACATACACAATACTGCGACTACCACACAACCGTATAACAACTTTTTAGCTGCGTATGCAAAAGTGCGTCTTTACTGTGCGCAAAACTGCGACTCAGCCATTTGCTCAATACTGCGGCACCCCTTTAAACGTTAGGTTCTATCAACAAAGGAAAACAAACTTTTTCCTCTCTTGTCCCTGGATTCTAGTCTGCTTCCTTGGCTCACACGAAAACGGATAGTGATCTTTCAGCTCAAAGTGGTTGCAGGTAAACCCTGCATGTGGCCACTCCACCCTTTGCTGAGATATTGATAACCGTATGTGCCGTGTGAGTAGGTAAGTGACTTCACTATGAGCCCCCAACTAAGGATACTGCCTTTGAACCTCTATATACCCCTGCCTATACCTTCTAATATCCTTCCTATAAACCTCTAAGGCTGACGCTAATTTGCGTATGCAGTCATCCAGTAAATAAAGACTCCAGACCTAGAACATGTGGTTCCAAAGCACAAAGTATTATTCAAGTAAAAGTACAGCAGTTACACACTATGATCCTCATATAATCTTAGAGCAAAGAGATTATACAGACCCAAGTACAATTATACATACGCATAGCTCTCTGGTCCAGATGTTAGGCATCAGCAAGAAACCCCTCATCAATCAGCATTCAGCACAAAGACTAGGAACCCAGAGTCAGAGCACACATATTTATACCCCCCAGAAATAAACAACACAATAGAGAAGTTTGTTGCTAATACCATTGGTCCTAAAGGAGAGGGCATATGTTACAAGGCATTTAACAGGTTGATTCAAATAGACACAACCCAGCCTCTAACAACTGGGGGTCTCTGGTTTCCTGCCTCATGCAATCATCCTAACAGTTGTTCATATAATGTACATTTTGTTTGCTGAAGTCTCTGCGGTCCATAATTGGGGGAATGCATGATGCGATCTCCACACCGATGGTACCAGAATACTGTTGAAAGAGTACGCATCAGTACAATACCAATCATGGCTTACTTATCATGTATAAAACCTTAGTTACCAAATAATCTTTATTTCACAGCATTTATGCTAAATGAACAAACTTAAATCTTATACTTTAAAGCTTATTAAACCTTTTATGTGAATATAGAGTGTAAGTATTGCGGGGTGTGATGTAAAGATGCTAGTTAACTTGGGGCAGATGTGTGCGCATGAAGCTAATAAACACCATTTTCATACAGGATCTTATGCATTCCCAATATGCGATTAGTTAACAGCGCAATTGTGCATATTATTGTGTGTATGAGAAATGGTGCACTTAAATCTCACTTAAACTAAGTGAGCACCTAGCAGTGTGGAATGCTGAGCATTATAGTTCCACACACACCCCTCTCTCAGCAGCCCCCAGCCTTCCCAGGCTCAAAAGTACAGTACTTTGTTCTCCCAGGTTCTTGTGTAAATGCAAATTAGCACAGCTACAAGACCCGAACCTCAGATAACACTCTTGGCTTTGAAGGTATTTTATTGTTGGAAGCCTGCTAATGTAAGGTGCTACAAACAACCCTCTTGCTGTATTCGAGCAGGTATAACAAAAGGGCAGAATTTGCATGGGGCAAAAACTAGAAAAAGACAAATAAGTCTTTTTGGAGCACTCTTGAAACAAATATAGATACTGTACTAGGAGTATTAAAACTAAACTTTTATTAATTACGTTGGTTAAAATAGACTTCACAAAAACGAAAAAATGAGATTAGAGATGAACATATAAAAAGAATATGTAGCACACAAATGCACATAATAAATAAATCGTAATCAGGGTCGCATGATCTGTGATAACATGCACATAAGATTAATATATCCAATTAGATTGCATGCATCATTATAATTAATCTACCACTTAGTAACATAGAACAAATATGTGATACACAAATGCACACGATAAATAAATCGTAATCAGGATCGTATGATCTGTGGTAGCATGCACATAAGATTAATATATCCAATTAGATTGCATGCATAATAATATAACGATATAACGGGTCCTAGGTTGCCCACTAGATAAATTTCTGTTGGGTAAAGAGAAAAATTTCCACACACAATGAATTGAGAAAGTGACCAAAATGTCAACTAATTTTGTAATATTAACAAATTTTTAGGGTCACATTAATTAATATAGCAGAAAAAACTGTGCAGCATAACATGATATCATCAATTCATAATCAACAGGTACATCTAATTTGTTCTGGTCAGATGAAATTATAATGGCAAGGAAAAATAGTCTGTTTACAAATCAAAGTAAAATTTCATACAGTGGTAATACCTTTGCTTGTGCAGTATAAATCTGTGATCTAAAATTAATGAGGTATAAGGTTACATTAATAATGCACATAATCCTGTATTCAATTTATTCATAATTTGTATCTTTGCATAATCAATAATTAGTAAATCGACCTTGTATTGCAGATATAGGTCAAGTATTATATTCCTACAGTTGGTACAGAAAACAATAATCCCCTTAAAATAGATGCCAATATAAGCTCACAATGATGTTATGTACCTTCTAATAAATTATTATAGATACATCATATAACAGATTTAGTATAATACCTATTGCTGAGGCTCTAATATCACATAGAGATTGGGCAAATGTATGTGCCAGAGGATATCACGATTCTATAGGATCACTTGATGAAGAAAATTAGATCTGCGTTACTAGGAATGCAGAACCACTTCTGCTTTCCCTTGTCTGATTCTGACAAGGGATGAGAGAGTGGAACAGCGTGACACACAGACAAAATTAAAGTTGTGCACTTCTGCTGTTTGAGAAAGAGCTGTGTCTCTCCCCTGTTACCTGGTGGGCATTGCAGGGGGAGTCACATGCAGGGAACTCAAATGAGAGAGTGCGTTGAAAGGATAGTAAAGTACCTTGCCAGGAAGATAAAAGGACGAGAGCTGCATGCACTGTGTGCAGGAACCCTCGTGCTAATGCACCGTTCAGTATGCGCGTTTCGCCGGTATGGCTTGATCACCTGATCGTGTTTTCGAGCAGGGCCACCTGGAGTGAGAGCAGACATTATGTCCAGGAAGCTTGTCTACACAGGCTAGTTGTCACGTGGCCATTTGCTCTGTTTAGCTAATGCAATCCAATTTTGACATACTGTATAGCCATTTCTGAAATATGTCCTTTAGGAGAATTATAAAAATATACACTTTATCCAGAGCACCCAAACTACATAAAGTCATGAAATGGGCTTTTGATGAATCGCCGTAACTTATGGTGATGGTCACAGATGCAATCGCATGATGCTAATAGTAATATCACCACATGTACTAAAGTGTGAGTTTATCTAAAATGGCGCTTAGGTGGCCATTCGCAAAATGGCATCTTGCAATCTCATTTCCAAGATGGGATCTTGCGGCCGGTCGCAAGATGGTGTCGCTGCAATTCAATTTTAAACTGATCTTGTCTCAGCAAATAATCCAGCTTCGACAGGTTGAATACAGTGCAAGTCAGTTACAGTTCGAGATATAGTGTGGGTCGGATACAGTGTGGGTTGGATACAGTGCAGGTTGGATACAGTGTGGGTTGGATATGAGCCCTGATTCAGAGGTGCTTGCTATTTGCAAGCGCTCGCTCTGAATCAGGGCAGGCCATTTTTTATTTTCACCGGTCTCCAGGCCACTCGCTAAGCTGTGGGTGACCACCCACAGCTTTAGCGGGTGGCCTGGCGATGGTTGCAATTATCGTGACCATCGGGCTTGCAACGAAACCCTTGTGGTAGGGTCTCATCCACCGCAAGCCCCAGTGAACTTCCTGCTCTAATAGAGCAGGAAGTTCACTACTGACATCACGTGTGATGTCAGTAGGGCCACCCACAAATGGCAGGCGGACATAAGGGAACGCCTCCGTTTGTGCTATCACCCCCCCGACCCACCTACAAAATGGGGTGAAATGTCGATCAACATCGACAGCCACCCTGTTTTGTTCGCTCCGGGGCTTGCGCAGCAATCGACCCGCTTGCGAGTGCTATGTGAATGTGAGCGGGTCTGAATCAGGCCCACAGTGCGGATGGGATAACATAAATAGCATAAAATAATAATAATAGGTGAGTCGAGGTAATATAAAAAATTTTATTATATTAGATGTACAAATTTAGGATGATACATGTTTATTTAGCACATTGATTCATTTCACAGATTGTTATTCACATTTTAGACACTTATTTTTTACCTTTTCATCTGAGCACATTAATCACAAATGTTGCATTAAGTAGACATCAATTATGAGGGTACAACTATATTAAAACATGAGATTCAGGAATATAGTATAAATTAGAAAAGATCACTTAATATATATGTTAAAACTAATTCTCCATATATACAATTAAATTTTGTAATTATTCTTCCTTTTTACACATATATATATATATATAAATATATATATATATATATTAAAAACTAAATATATCTGACATGTGATTAAATAGCTCAATATTATCGTGAAATGATATTACTATCATAAAAGATCCAAGGTACTGCATAAATGCAGTAATAAACCAAGGTCAGAATAATAATAAAGAATATGCTATACTAATTAGGTATTCATGCTATTTAAAAAGGTGCTTAGGGTTATATAGATTCAGGAATATCACAGTACTATGGATTCCCATAATTCTGGATAACATATATAGTTTAATGTGTATGATTATTTTAATTATATAAGCACTAAAATGAATATCAAGCTAATAAGGTAATTAACTAATTAAAAGGGAATAGTGCTAAATATACCTAAGATTTAATACTATATAGGAGCCATATAGTGGTCAATAACATTATAAGACAAAATGATAAAATTTGAGATGGAGGGATCAATTACAACTGTTGGAAACATCAATATATAACCCATTTAATTGCTAAATACATTCGTTTGTAACTGACACGCTAAATAGAGGACTATATTATAGAACCTGTAGAGGAACCAATCAGAGAGAGCTATGGAGAGGGAAATTCAAATTGGCCAATGGTATTCCCTGAGGAGGGATAAAAGCAGGACACAGCAGACACTCTGGTTGCACTGCCTTGATAAAACAGCCATTGGCGAAACATGCGTCGGCAACCACGCTGCCGCCGGACTGTAGCACAATTGTATGCTATACACGTTACCAATAACACAAATTATATATATTTAAAACCGGGCTTTTGGGGTACTGTTTGTGTCGGAAGGTATATGTAATGCTGCTAGTGGCTCTAACAGACAAATAGTGATAGCATAACCTACCACCGCATGCATGAGGGACGTTGGTGGATTGTAAGACACGAGTCTGTTAAGCCAGTATAGAATGTACATGCTTTACAACAAACACTGCAGCACTATAGGATAAGAAACTCAATACTATATGAAAGCAGCTACATAAGTTTGAGATGAGCAGCTGATCATATTACACACGATCTGTGAAGGGGTCTGTGATTGAAACATACCTGTAAGTGTATCCTTACGTGGATTTGTTGCAGTTTTGTTGCTAGTACTAAAAGCAACAAATACCAGCAGTCTAAAGACATTGATATCAAGGACAGTTATTGTACCTAGTAACAATATACAGTATGACTGCTGGATTAAAGCAAAATTATTTGGAAAGTGTCCATCATACCATATAATATTGCAGGAGTTGGAAAGACATATATATAAAGAACTAAATAATATTGTTTTGGAACCATATTGAAAATATCCAATAAAACACACTCCCCATTTATTATTATTTTTGAGGTGTAGCAAAACTGTGATATTAACACAATATAATAATACTGACTTTGTGAATACATATAATAAGCTACACTGCATTAGCATCCGGTACCATTAAGTACGTGTAACAGTCTGGCGTCAGGTGGCATTTTAAATCACTTTAATACTATTTTCTACATATGTACACATACTATTTGAATATGAGTTTTCATAACCCTTGAATAAACATTCTAGGTAACTACAGCTAATCATAATACTGTCATTATCTATCTTTCTGGTCAATGCTGCCAGTCAGAATGTACTACTATGCATGAATCTGCCTGCCTGTTCGCCTCAAATCTCACAATCTGTACATTCCAAATACAGGTTACATTTCAGTTCACTCTGTTGGGTTAGGAAAAAACTCAAGTTACTATACTTTCATCATTATGCATAGTTTAATGTTGCACAATATTTTCTCATTAATAACATAATGATGACATATCACAACAATGAAAATAGCAATCTGGGTTAAAAATTATATTTTTCTACAATGGTGATTTGTTCAAAGTGGTAAAGTGGGAGATTTACTAAAGAGCTGTTTTAAGATACAGTTTGCAAACTGCAACACATCGCATGCGGCTTTCAGAGCCAACAGCATAATTTACTAATTTGCCATTTGGAGGCTGAAAACTCACACCACATGCAATGTGTGGCAGTTTGAAAAGTCCAAAAAACACATTCTGATTATCATAAACCTCGCGATTTACAGCAAATTGTTGATTTTCAGGCTAAATCTTTGTGGTTGAAACATGCTCTTTTACTGTGAAGATTTCAACTGACTCTCAAAGCACCCAGGTTTGTGACACGGAACACAATGTAAGTAATTTTTCATTATATTTGATAGGCAAGGCTTTCTCTCCACCCTAGGCAAACCTCCAGCTTACCATCCCTTCTTCCTCTAATACCGACTACCCTTCCATTCACTCAGTTGTATTTTGTAAAATAAAAAGAAAAATTGTTATCTCATCCAAACTGGTGAGACTACACTCCAGAAGCATTGAAACAGAATGCTGTTCAGGCTCCACTGCTGCCCAGAGGCAAAAACAGAATTTCTAGAGAAGGGGGTTGCAAATGTTAAATTTAATTACAATAATACAAAAATGTGTCACAATTATTCTACAAGATTCTTTGCCTATGTATTATTCACTTATGTAAAGGGACTGTGAAATGTCTGTTTACCTGCAAAAAACTCAAAGTGTGTCTGCTTCAAATCAGAGAAATTAGGTTAATAAAAGGATAAAAATCTCTACTTCATATATAGGAAATATATATTGTTCTGTAGCACAAGTATTTTTGTTCCTGGATCCTCATGTCGCAGTGGTCCTGCCATCTTAAAGGACTCAATAACATCATGACATCACTATAACTAGACATACTGTACTACCAGCATACCCGCATATGCCTTTGACTATATTATGACATCCATTGTTTCAGATGTACAACTTCAACTATATCAGGTGTCCACACATGCCACCTACTGTAGCATCACAATACCCAGAGATACTACTACTGTGCAATTAGTATGTCCTCTATATGTCTTCAGTTGTAGATGTACTCACCTTTTTATAGCCTTTAACAAGCTTTGAATATTTATTTATAATTTTCCAATGTCCATTGGTATTGGCTGGATAACTTATTTGACCTGTTATATTTAATAGGAATGATCCAGTTGACTAAGGACATTATGCTCCCTACCACATTTCCCACCTTTGTTATTCTTCAGCTGTTCCTGGAAATACATGGGTATGCACTGGATATAATCTTAACAAGAAAAGCAGTGTGCAAACCCAGAAACTCATTTAAGAAACTGTATAAGTGTGGCTGGCTATACAAATATCACTGTCTCACAAAATGCCCATATTTTTATGTAGGCACCAGTGTCATATCTTCAATAGGTGCAGAGTGTACAGTGCACATGGGCCCCTGGGTCGAGTGTATCCCACACTGCACATCCTGCATCCATTTAGCATACTTACCTTTCCGGAGCTGTAGCTGAGCAAATACCTGGGAAAATGGCATGTCTGCCATTTTCCCAGAGATGCACACATGCACAGTACAGAAATCATTGGGAGCATGTTCCCCAAGACCCACGCATGCGGAGTATATTCTGGTACAGTGCTAGAGTCTGATAACATCTGCGATATGGAGAGAGGAGGTGGCCCACATGGAGGCTGTACACAGGCCCCTTCCTCTCTTAATACATCCCTGATGGGCATATGTGTTTTTACCACTTCACATAAAGATGTAATACAATGCGTGGGTTGAGTGGTGTTTCACGGGCACGTAGAACTTATCTTTGCTGCAGATAACTAGTTATAAATGTACCACCCTTCAGTACTGAGGCATATGTATTCAATAAAATTTTGTCTAGTTAAGTGTGCACAGTGTTTACAAAGAAACAATAAATAATCAGTACGGTACTTCCGAAAAGACTCCAATAGGGATCCCATATGAAGTTGTCAAATTGCAGAGGCAGGATTTTCATAAATATGAAAAACATAAAAATCATCCAAACATAGTGTAATCCAATCATGATACAATTTATTCAGATACTTTCTATAATAAAAATAAGAATAAGATGGGAATATTTTCGACAATATCCTTCACAGATAGTTCCATATATTCCAAACATACAGTTTTCTTGTCATGCAAATAATGCACACATAAAATTATTTAATTTGTTCTAACACGAGGGCTGCTGCTCCTCACTATAGTGATCAAAGATGGGGAATTACCAGAAGTCCCTTATACAAGGGCCCATAGTTTTAAAGATGGCAGACATGCATAGCCTTGTATGCTTATTGGTGTAAGCAGTATTTTAGCCCTCATTACTAGTAGAATATATTATGTTCAATGTTTCTCCAGATAACCTCTAACTCAGGGTCCTTATTAGGGGGTCTTTCCTCTGTAATTCCTGCCAAGTGGATGATTCTGTCACTCTGTACCAATGCGTTTCAGGAGATAACTGCTCCCTTCCTCAAGGTAAAGTGACATGTATTAAAATTATTATCTTTTATGCCTCTCCTTGGATAAATTTCTGGGTCATAGGTCAAAATTGTCTTTTTCCTTAAAACCTTCACCAATCAATTAATAGACACTCTGGGATACAGAGTGCAATGTCCTTCATTTATTTATAAAAAAAACTAGGTTTCAAATCTATCTGGTATGTTTTAAAACTATATTTTCAAATGTTATCGCTGGACTGGAAGTGCGTCATCTCCACTTCCGGTATCGGCAATCCTTTACTCGCCCATGACGCGGTCCGCTCTCTCAGGTCACCCCCCAAAGTGGCAATATCAAGCCTCCTTCTCTATTAGTCTCTATCCACTGCCGGTTCTTCGATAAATAGTGTCCCCACTTCCTGTATGTGGAACGCATGATTGGTCTGCAGAACTTCCTGTTTCGTCGGCCATCTTTAGTGTGGCACAGACGCTATATATTAACTCTTGTCATCAGGACGTCATCTTTGGTAGGGAAGCTTTTCATGTTGTTCAATGTTCGTGGCTTTCAATGATATAAATTTTAAACAGTCATTTTTGTTTGGCACTTTTGATCATCATTCTTCCTATTTCCTCCAGTCAGGTGCCATTTTGACTGTGATAACTTATCACATATTGTTCTTCTTCACTAATATAAGGGCAAACAAGATGAAGGTCATAGTTATAATCTGCATTTATATAAAAATACATGATAAAGTGACTAGTGCAGGTCTATGAGGAATAAAACATCCTATAAAATAATAAACATAAAACTTATTAAAATCAATAATTACAGATAAAAATCCTCCCAAATACTAAATTTTCAATGGTAAATTTAATAAAAGTGGTATTAATTTATCATAGAAAAGAAGTTTTTACAGGAACCATTTCAATTCAAAGTCTGAGTTGAGTCCTCTTGGTATCAGTGTTTTTAATTTAAAAATCCAGTGCATTTCACTTTTTGCCAGTCTTTTCTCTTCATTTCTCTCTCTCCATTTGTTCTTAATATTTTCTATGGTCATAAACCATACTATCTCTCTTGTGGAACAGTTGTGCACTAGTTTAAAATGATTAGATAGGGAGTGTATTGTCACTCCCTTCTTAATATTGCAGAGGTGTTCTCCTAATCTTGTTTTTAGGGCTCTACTGGTCCTCCCTACATGTACCAAGTTGCAACTGCACTCTATAAAATATACTACATTTGTTGTATTGCATGTCATGAAATGGTTTAACTTATATGTGTTTCCGTTAATTTTAGAATCCACATATTTGGCTTTCTCCACTTTTATTTCTCTGCACGCGACACAATTTCCACAGCGAAAGAATCCTTTGCTTCTTATAGGGTGTGGATTTTCCGTATTGAGCACACTTTTTGTCAGCTTGTTTTTCAAGTTTGGTGCTCACCTGTAGATAAATATAGGTTTCGCAGGTAATGTCTTTTTTAATACTGGATCTTTCAACAACAGATGCCAGTGTCTCTTCACAATTTCTTCCACTTTTTTGTGTTGTCCTGTGTACTCCGTTATGAAGGCATGTTTGAATACATCACTCTATTATCTTTTCATTTTCCTTGTAGAAGCATTATTCTGTCATTCTCAGAAACTTCCTTCTTGAATCTATTTAATATAGCTTCTTCATAACCTTTTTCCTTCGAATCTCTCTTCCATTGTAATAATTTGTTCTGTAAATACTTCTTTCTTGCTGCAGTTTCGCCTTAACCTTAAAAATTGGCTTTTCAGTACACTCTTCAGCCAGTTCTCATGGTGCTCACCTGAATTATATATAAAATTGTTTGCGTCCGTAGGTTTGCTGTAGAATTTAGTCTCCAATTTCTCATCCTCCACATACAGTGTTAAATCCAGGAAATTTATATCTTTCTGACATGATTGAAAGCTAAAATGTATATTAATATCATTGTCGTTAAGAACTTTAAAAAATGACTCTAACTCCTCTTCTGTTTTCTCCCAAATGAATAGGATGTTATCTATATAATGATACCAAATTTTCAAGTTTCCATCAAAGATTTCCTTCATTCGTGTCTCCTCCCAGTACACCATAAACAAGTTGGCATAGCTGGGAGCGAATTTTGTCCCCATTGTGGTACCTATCATTTGTACAAAGTATTCGCCATTAAAATAAAAATAATATTTTTTTTAAATTAAATCAATGCTTCTTAATAAAAATAATTTTTTATCCTCATTAAGGTCTGTTTTATTTAAATACCATTTCACAGCCTCTATACCCTTTTCTTGTGGTATATTGGTATAGAGAACTGTCACATCTGCAGTCACTAATGTCATAATTTTATTCCATTTTGTTTTCTATTTTACGGAGTACATCCATAGTATCTTTTAAACGTGACTTTGTTGTACTGACAATCAGTTGAAGATGAGTATCTATGTATTCAGATAAGTTCGTAGTCAAGCTCCCAACCCCCGCCACTATCGGTCTACCTGGTGGGTTAGTCGGGTTTTTGTGCACCTTCAGTAAAATATACATGGTAGGAATTGTTGGATCTTCCACCTTTAGAAATTTGCACTCTTTCTTTGTGACAATGCCCTTACTTTCTGCTTCTTCTAAAATCTTCCAGGGGTTATTTCTAATCTTCATTGTTGGATCACTACCTAATTTCTGATATGTTCCTCTGTCCTGGAGTTGTCTCTCAATCTCTGCAATATAGTCTTCTCTGTTCATAATAGTGATACCTCCTCCTTTATCGCATGGGTTGATTACAATTGTGTCATCCTTCTGTAATTCTTTTAATGCCATCCTCTCTTTTCTAGACATTCACTTTTTTTGGATGGATTTTTTCTAATTTTTCAATGTCATCCAACAAGGACCTCTGGAAGCTATCTATCATTGATCCTTTGAGATGTTTGGGATAGAAGGTAGCTCTTTTCTTGAATTCCTTTCCAATTCTTTCATCCCCTGGCTCTTCTATAACTTCTTTCCCATTGAAAACATTTTTAATAGTTAACTTTTTCATGAATTTCTCTATATCTATAAAAGTGTTAAATTGGTTGATCTGTTTACCTGATGCAAACTTTAGTCTTTTTAATAGCATTTTTTTTGTCTTTTGTCAGAACTCTTCTGCTTAAATTATATATTTTTCCTTTTTTGTCATTCAAACTCTCCGATGTCCGATCCTCCTCACATAATATTTCCCTCATCATACTATTCAACTCACTTATTGTTTTCTTCCTCTTCTTGCCTTTGTTTTTAGTCTTTTTTTCCACCCCTCTTTTTCCTCTTATCATCTTATGTGTTACCATCTCATCTTGTGATGGTAACCTTTGTCTAAAAAAGAACTTGGAGCCTGTTCTCTTTGCCATTGGGTTTCTTCTAAATCACAGTCTTTTCTCCTCTCTCTCCATTGATTGCCCTCTTCACGAAAAAAATTTGGTTGTATTTCATATCTTTTCTGTTGGTTATGGTATCCCCTATCATATCCTATTTGATTGGAGTTCCTATTTAATCCTGTTTGTTCGCTGTATCTTCCATTGTTTCTCCATTGTTTGTTCTTATATCTGTTCCTCTGCATTCCATAGGGTGATCTTCTTTTATTATTAGCATCCTCAGTGTCATACCTATAATTATGACTCCTTGATCTCCTCCTCCTATTTTTGTCGTTATTTCCAATTCCATTTTCTATATATCCCTTTCCAGTTCTTAGTATATCTTTCTTCTTCTTTTCTTTGCATCTGTGTAGCCTTCTTTTAACTTACTTAATCCTCCTGATATCTAAATACTTTAGGGGTCTGTATACTCAAAGCTGGTGAAAATTCTAATCCAATCATCTCTTCTTCTGATGAGTAGACTGAACCGTCATGCATTCATTCTCTGAAGATATCTCCTTTTCCTTCCTTGTAGTATTCATGATTCCTCTTGAGTTTCTTCTGTTTTTTTCTTTATTATTTCTATTGTGTTCTTCAAAATTCTTCGTGCTATCATCATTTCAGCTCTTTTATATTCAGGTGCATCATGAAACAGTTCCACAAGGGTTTGTAGAATTTCTATTTCCTCTTTGATCTCTTTTAATTTTCCTCTACGTTCTTTCAATATCAGGTCCATCAATGAAAAGGAACATGTTTCTAATGTCCTTAACCATTCGTCTCTGAAATTCTTTTCTGTGTCTTCAAAAGTCGGAAGTTTCTTCAATCTTAGTCCCTTCGGAATGATTTGGTCAGATCATAGACGATTTTCTTTCAATAAAAATTTCTCCAGTTTTTTCATTGCAGTAACCACATTTTCATCACTTACAGGGGTATTCAATATGAAACATTAACTTCACTGTCGAAGTTAACGTTTCATATCGGAGTTTTTACCTGCGTTAAAGTATCGGGCGCGCTCCCGCTTATCCACATATTCAATATAAAATTGACAAAAACGGGAAACTCCGAAGTTGGATTTGCGTAAAGTTATGAATTTTTCCTTAAAAAAATTGTAAGACCCCCCCTAAAGTTGTAAAAACATGGGGGAACACTATGGGTACCCCCGTTTTAGCCTTTAATTGAAAGTCGGGGATTTAAATAGCCGCATCAGGTGTTTTTTTCCCGACATTGAAGAAGTGTTGCAGAAGAGCACTTAGGTTATTTTTTTTTTTTTGGGGTACATGAAAATGGGTACTAGCATATTTTTAAGTCCCTAAAGTAAATTTTTTAAAATTCTGCATTTGTGCACCTGCCACTATAATTCTATTCTTCAAAACACCTGCCGCATACTTGCAGAATAGCCCTTAACCTATTTCCCTATTGTTATACAATTTTTTCCCAATTTTTTTTTTTCACCCCAATTTTTAAATTTATTTTTTGGGGTGTCCCTATTTTTTTTTAAACTTTTTTTGACATAGTTCTTTTTTAAATGTCATTCCCAGGGGTGCAGGCTATTTTTTTTAAGCCTGCACCCCTAAACCCCAATTCTGCACTTTTTTTCGACACCTATTCAATGGTGAAAAGTTATCACCGTTTTTTATCAAAGACTTTTCAAAACTGCGATAAGTCTTTGAAATTGAATACGGTGTAAAAGTAAAACTTGCGATAATGATGTCATACCTCCGATATTAACGCAAAAACGATGTTATCGCTCCCATATTGAATACCCCTGTTAGTGTGGGTTGTGTCTCACAAAATATCTTCTTCACGGTTTCTTCTCTATTTTTCAAATGTTTATACATTTTCGGGAATTGAACAAATGGCTGCCTATATACACTACTCTTGAAGTGGAGATGACACACTTCCGGTCCAGCGATAACATTTGAAAATATAGTTTAAAACATATCAGATAGATTTGAAACCTAGTTTTTTTTTTAATAAATAAATGAAGGACATTGCGCTCTGTATCCCAGAGTGTCTATTAATTGATTGGTGAAGGAAAAACACAATTTTGTCCTATGACCCAGAAATTTATCCAAGGAGAGGTATAAAAGATGATAATTTTAATACATGTCACTTTACCTTGAGGAAGGGAGCAGTTGTCTTCTGAAACGCATTGGTACACAGTGACAGGATCATCCACTTGGGAGGAATTGCAGTGGAGAGACACCCTAATAAGGACCCTGAGTTAGAGGTAATCCGGAGACCTCCATCTTTAAAACTATGGGCCCTTGTAGAAGGGACTTCTGGTAATTCCCCATTTTTGATCACTATAGTGAGGAGCAGCAGCCCTCGTGTTAGAACAAATTAAATAATTTTATGTGTGCATTATTTGCATGACAAGAAAACTGTATGTTTGGAATATATGGAACTATCTGTGAAGGATATTGTGGAAAATATTCCCATCTTATTCTTATAATAGAAAGTATCTGAATAAATGGTATCGTGATTTTATTACACTGTTTGGACGATTTTTATGTTTTTCATATTTCTGAAAATCCTGCCGCTGCAATTTGACAACTTCATACGGGATCCCTATTGGAGTCTATTGGGAAGTACCATACTGATTATTAATTTTTTGTTTGTAAGCACTGTTCACATACAGATGTGTCCACATACATCTATACTCCTTGTGTGTTAAACAGCCCTTCTAGTTGTGCCATGCGCTGGCATGACTCAGTAGCGCCGAACGTGTATTTGTGTGACATTTTCCCTTAAAATGCGTCTTACTAGCAAGGTAATACGAATAGGATGCACAAGCAGCTTCTGCTGATTATAATGCCTATATTGTGTGTGACTGCAGCTTTATCAATGTGAAATGCTACGTTACAATGTTACAGCTGATAACACTGTCATGTAGCATTTCGCATGCAGATATAACCATATCGGGCATTTTTATTAACATTATTTTTCCTAAAATAATGTGAAAACAGGTGTTTTCATACCCTTTTTACAATATTTTAGTTTCACCTAAATGTACTAAAGAAGAATTGGATTGAATTCGCAAAATTCTCCTCCAAACCATAATTAATGCACTTCATTAGAAAGCAGATCACATATCCAGTAATACCCAGGGGCATCCCTGGGGTAATGTGATCTGCTAAAATTTATTAAACTCCAATTGTAAAAAAGTATTGGAAGCGCTTCTAGTGATAATAACGCCATTTCTAAACAGCGTTATCTAGACTCCCTTCTGTCTGCATTTGCGATAAGGCTGTTTTTTACTTCAGAGCTTAACAGCAACCTCTCCCCCTCCTACTTCTCATCTGTGTTTACTCAGCAGTAGCAGCAAGAGAACTCCTCCGTGCAATAAAGGTCAATTATCCCTAATATATATATATATATATATATATATATATACAGTGAGGTGCATAAATATTGGGACATTGACAGAATTTTCATATTTTGGCCTCTATTCACCACCACAATGGCTTTGAAATGAAACATACAAGATGTGCTTTAACTGCAGACTTTCAGATTTCATTTGAGTGTAATTACATCCAAATCAGATGAACGGTGTAGGAATTACAACGGTTTCTATATGTGCCTCCCACTTTTTAAGGGGCCAAAAGTAATGGGACTATCAATTAAAAAGCTAATTCATGGACAGGTGTGGGCTATTCCCTGGTTATTTCATTATCAATTAAGCAGGTAAAAGGTCTGGAGTTGATTCTAGGGTGTGACATTTACATTTGGAATCAGTTGCTGTCGACTCTCAATATGAGATCCAAAGAGCTGTCACTATCAGTGAAGCAAGCCATCATTAGGCTGAAAAATCAAAACAAACCCATCAGAGAGATAGCAAAAACATTAGGTGTGGCCAAATCAACTGTTTAGAACATTCTTAAAAAGAAAGAATGCACAGGAGAGATCAGCAACACCAAAAGACCCGGAAGACCACGGAAAACAACTGTGGTGGATGACAGAAGAATTATTTCCCTGGTGAAAAAAAACCCCTTCACAACAGTTGGCCAAATCAAGAACACTCTCCAGGAGGTAGGTGTATATGTGTCAAAGTCAACAATCAAGAGAAGACTTCACAAGAGTGAATATAGAGGGTTCACCACAAGATGTAAACCATTGGTGAGACTCAAAAACAGGAAGACCAGATTAGAGTTTGCCAAACAACATCTAAAAAAGCCATTACAATTCTGGAACAACATCCTATGGACAGATGAGACAAAGATCAACTTGTACCAGAGTGATGGGAAGAGAAGTGTATCGAGAAGGAAAGGAACTGCTCATGATCCAAAACATACCACCTCACAGTGAAGCATGGTGGTGGTAGTGTCATGGTGTGGGCATGTATGGCTGCCAATGGAACTGGTTCCCTTGTATTTATTGATGATGTGACTGCTGACAAAAGCAGCAGAATGAATTCTGAAGTGTTTCGGGCAATATTATATGCTCATATTCAGTCAAATGCTTCAGAACTCATTGGACGGCGCTTCGCAGTGCAGATGGACAATGACCCGAAGCATACTGCAAAAGCAACCAAAGAGATTTTTAAGGCTAAAAAGTAGAATGTTATGCAATGGCCAAGTCAATCCCCTGACCTGAATCCAATTGAGCATGCATTTCACTTGATGAAGACAAAACTGAAGGGAAAATGCCCCAAGAACAAGCAGGAACTGAAGACATTTGCAGTAGAGGCCTGGCAGAGCATCACCCGGGATGAAACCCAGCGTCTGGTGATGTCTATGCATTCCAGACTTCAGGCTGTAATTACCTGCAAAGAATTTGCAACAAAGTATTAAAAAGTGAAAGTTTGACTTAGGATTGTTTAGTTTGTCCCATTACTTTTGTTTGTTTCATTTCAAAGCCATTGTGGTGGTGAATAGAGGCCAAAATATGAAAATTCTGTCAATGTCCTAATATTTATGCACCTGACTGTATACTGTGCATATGTATATATATATATAAAATATCCAATAGACTCGCACTCAATAGGCAGTGCTGATGGCACTAGAATTGCTCCGGTGCCCTCCTTTAGGGTTTGGCAAACTCCAAATATCTGTCCAAGAAGGCGGCACTCAGAGACTTCAAAGTACTGTGAAAAATTCATGTTCAGTGGATTGACATTTCGGGGGTTCGACCTCGGAACGTCGATCCATTAAACAACAATTTTTTACTGTGCTTTGAAGTCTCTGAGTGCCACTTTCTTGGACATATATATATATATATATATATATTATAAGGGCGTGCTCTTATATTAAGGCTGCATCTAACAAAACAGATTTCTCCTGTATTTCCCAGAACCAGCACAGGACTCTCTCTCAGCCCAGGCCAGGGATCCCTGGGTTGTTGGGGACCCCCCCAATAAAGGGGCCCCCCTCTCCAGGTCACCCCAGGCCCAGGCTGATAGCCCTGGGCCATTCCCTGGCTCTCCTGGGTTGTGGGTGCCGGGTTGATTATGTAAAGTGTGGTGCAATTAAATTTAAAATATTGTATTTTGCTGTGGAACTACAGTTCCCAGCAAGCCTCCCCCGCATGCTGGTACTTGGAGGACCACAAGTATCAGCATGCGGGGCATTACGGGCATGCTGGTAGCTGTAGTTCCACAACATAAGCAATATTAAAAAACACACAACACACACACCACAGAAAAGTATAATTTTATTAAAACATATATGCACACACACATGTAATCACACATGCATACACCTAATTTCACATACTCACCCAAGTATCCCTGAAGCCAATCTGTCCTCTTCTCCAGTAGGTAATCCAATGGTGTACCTGTAATAAAAAATTTCATACTCACCTCCTTCTATGCGTGGATCGGTCCTCTTCGTTCCAAAGTAGGCAAATCCTGGGTCTTGGCAAAAAACCCCCCCCACAAATTACCTGAGCCCACGGACATTAGTAATGACCTCTAAGGACACTACTACCCAAATGACAGCTCCGCTGTGGGATTTCAGTCCAGAAATCCCGGTGCGGAGCGCTCATTGGCCTTCCGCCTCTCAGCCAATGAGCGGTTCTCACCATTGAGTTCAATGGTGAGAATTGAGCATGCCCATTTCAAAAATGGTGCCTCAGTGCCATTTTTGAAATTCAAAGATGGCCACCGCGAGCCAATCACGGCTCGCGACGTCATCACCCCGCCCCCTTGGCTAGCTTAAATACTGCCAGCGCAAGTTGCCGTGCACTCAGTGGGCAATGGGAAGGCAGCAGAGAATAGCTGCCAAAGACAGAAGATAGAAGACTCCGCAGAAGCCCTGGATGGGGACGGCCAGGAAAAAGAGCTTAAAGGCTGTCGCCCTCCAGGTGAAGACACCATAGAAGTCCTGGGGGAGCAGCAGCCATATAAGAGAGCTTAAGGTTGCCGCCCCCAGGTGAAGGTCCCGCTAAATAAAATATTATAAAAAAACTGTCTGTTTTATTTTAATATTTATTTTGCAGGGGTCAGTGCCCCGCCTGCTGGTACTTGTGGTTCTCCAAGTGCCAGTATGCGGGGGATGCCTGCTGGGACCTTTAGTACTACTGAAAAAGACAATATATATATTCATATGCACCACACAACACAAAACCCAGCTCTCACCGCCCAGGGGTGCTGGGGATAGCCCCGGGCTATCAGCCTGGGGTGCCCTGGAGACTGAGGACCCCTTTATTGGGGGGTCCCCAACTCCCCTGGGATCTTCTGCCTGGGCTGACTAGCAGTCAGGAGTGATGCTTCAGCTGGGGGGCCCGGTGAAAGGCCTCCCCTGGCTGTGGCATCACCCTCTTGCTAGAAAGGGTCTGGTGCTGGTTTTAGGAAATACAGGGGGGTCCTATGCATTACCCCCTGTATTTCCAGAACCAGGACCGACTCAGAGCCCAGTGCTGTTTGCGCTAAATACGGGGGAACCCTATGTCATTTGACCCCCATATTTTGGCTACCAGGACTGGTTCTCAAAAGCCTGGTGCTGGTTGTGCTTCATATGGGGAACCCCCTATGTTGTTTGTCCCCTGTATGTAGCACAACCAGTATTGGGGCTCCAAAGCCCCGTGCTGGTTGTCTTCTAGGGGGCAGGGCTACACCTTTTTTTTTTCTTTTTACACATTCAATTTTTAACAGATGCGTAGATGGATCTCATAGCTGCATTCGTGCATCTGTGACTTATTGATTTGATTTTCTCACAAGCATGCACACTACCAGTGAGCCCTCTGTCGCCCACTGATGCTCCCTTTGCACTGCACCGCTGCCACTGCTCTGCACCACCGCTCCTGCCGCTACCCCACATGCCTACAGCTCTCTCGCACTCTGCACCTCCCATACCAACCTCCTGTGTGCTGTCCCCTCTTCCACCTGCGTTAGTGTACCATTTTGTTGCCCTTCTCTCCTGCAGGTGGCCCAGTTTGCTCATCCAAACCCTGATAGTTAATTAATTTTAAAAACGCTATGAATTTCCATAGACAAAAAACCTTACGGTTTCACATGTCCCATTAAGGCTGCTTAGACATGATCTGAAAATTCACAAAACCTATTGCTTTTCTTCCACTCAAACTTCAAAAAGCAATGAAATTACGATCATTAAGGCTGACGCCTTAATGGACGTGTTCCTTGCGCAATACAGATATGGTATGCCATCACATCCTGTCGTTAACTGCAGATTCAGCACTCTCATAGGAGATTGCTGTCACTCACAAAATGGTGGAGCTGCTAATTCACAGAATTGTGTGCTCATTGGAATACACACCGTAATTCACGCTGCCGGCTCCCATTCCCTTCCCTCTATCCAAGTGCAGCAGCACATATTGTTACGGGGCAGATGATGAGGGAGACCCCAGCTGCCCGGTGCTGGCAGATAGGAAGTACACTGGGCACATCCTGGGAGGACATGTGAGCAGCTGCCCATGGAGTATGAGCGGCTGCTTTGGACCCATCTGTCTGCAGCCCCAGATGAGAAAGCATCCTGCACCAGCCTAAACTCCCTGCCCTGTGTCTGCTCGGATTACCTGGCTGTCCTCTCGCACAGCATCCAGTGTCAGGCATATCTCTGTGGGTCAAGTCAAAGGAACATCAAAAAAGATGCCGTGGCTCTCTACTTTGATGTTTTTTGAAGTGGCACATGTGCGGTAGCAGATGGTCTATCGCAAATGCGAAAAGACTTAAGTTACAGTAGGGAGAGGGATTCACCAGGACAGGGCTTTATTGCAAGTTCTGTCCTGGACTCCAGATTCTAATACATTCATGTGATAATTCTAATTATCACATTACGAATTCAATTGTTATTTTCACCAAATAACTGCAATTAAATTGCAGATTTTAATCGGGCACATAACCTTAGAAAGGAGACATGCACATTGATATATGCTTGGGGAACAATCAGAAGTATTTGCACAAAAACAGAAACAACTACAGTACATGGACCTACATTTTTGCTGTTCTTAAAATGACCTACAGATGTAGCCATGTACATCATCGCCGTGATGCGTGCGCACGTGCATACGCATTCTGGCATAGCGCAGCAATCACCAGGCTGCGAGCACTCTTAGCTGGTGATTACTCCATTGAAGTCTATGGTGTGTGTGCGTACACATGCGCACGCTATAGCCACGGGCACGCAAGTCGCACCATCCATGTCGCGATGCAGCATAGATGAGCGTGGCTACATCTGTACACTGAATGCAATATCAGCAAAGTATTAAAATGTTATCTGAAAATGTTTTTTTTTTCTTTTTAAAAAAGCATACAAAAAAAACAAACATCATTATTCGGGCTTTGGAACTATTTGGCTGAGATTTATTACAAGACATTCCTATCACACCACATATCTTCTAACATTGACATGGTAATAATAGTAGGAGATAGAGAGAGGGTCATAAAAATGTAAGCTGACCAATAAAAGTGAGCGTGTCTTTGCGAAACTATCTGGGCAAATTGTATGGCTTAATTTACCAATGAAAATGTGTTTTTATTAGCAACAACTGGAATAGGAAAAATATAATAGAATTGATGTCTGTACATGAAGATACAATTTATTGGGACAATGTTATTACACTCCATAGTTTAATATAATGAAATTCAGCATAAGAAATTATTCAAGATTCCTAGAATTAACTTATTAAAGGCAAAAAGGTCTGTACATATGTAAACATAAAAACAGTGGCTTAAAATTGCATTAGTACAAATATTTGTGCAGTATTTTCTCATATTACACTAAACAGCTATTTTGTTTTTGACATGATATATTTCAATCACCATGTCATTTTGTGGGTAGAATCTAAATATACCATCAGAAATTTGATAACATGTAAGGTTTTGAGATATTTAGAAAAATTAAAATCAGAAAATGTAAGTATTTAATCACAGTAAGTGCTTTGTAAGACTCCCTTCTGTCTGCACTATGAGGCATGCATCCTGCCTAGACTACTCATCCTCTATGTCATCAGAATTCTCATCTTCATGGTCATCATTCTCCTCCATGTGCTGGTCCTGGGGCAGAACCCTCCTCGTAGTGCTGGATACCATGTTGATTGCTGGCTCCAGTCCCAGCTCCCGGCCGGCGTGCAGAGGGAGAAGTATTTAGGAAGCTCCCTGGACTGTACTATAACCATCAGTAACCAGGGGGGTGTTCTCACAATGGGCTGCTTCATGACGGAGCCTCCATCTCTGTGTCCCAGTACTCTGGCTAATGGCTGATCACAATAAGGAGATATGTGGCCCTCACACTATTGGCAGTGACCAGTGCAAGTAGCAATTTTACCTTTGTTTTAATTTCTTCATTTTAAATAAGTGCTTTTCTTGTGTTTATTATTTCGTATTCATTATTCATGAGTAAATTTTTTGCACTGTTTGTAAGTACATACGAATTAATGGTAGCTGCTAAAGTTCACACCAAAAAGTCGCAAAAAGCCTATTAGCGCTTTGAAAAAGAAGGCTTATAAAAAGTACTTGGACTGTGCTCTTGGTGACCAGGATACAATCTGGGCATGCCATATTTCTTGCATAACCTGCACAAATAACCTGTCAGAATGGTTTAAGGGAAATCGCCATATGATGCCGTTCACTGTCCCAAAGATATGGTGTGAGCCTAAGGACCACTGTACTGACTGTTATTTTCATCTAATTATAATTGCTGGGCACTTCAGTAGAACTAAACACACGCTTAAACATGTGCCTACCTTGTGTGTGTTCCAGTGAATCGGGGACATCAGAGGAAAGTGAGTCAGAAGATACAGAAATTACAGCGAAGTATCATCCAAAAAACTCTAGACAAATCACCTCACACCATAGAACGGGAAGAAATTAATGATTTTGTCATGACTTGAAACTGTCAAAACAACAAGTCGAACTTTTGGGTTCTAGGCTACAACATTGGAAACTTCTGGCTCAAGCTACAACAATTTCAAGTTTTAGGACAAGAAATATTTCTTTGGTCAGATTTTTTTTTAAAAGAAAAATTCAATGTTTGTGTATACAATACTATAACGGTTTAATGATTAAGTCTGGTGTTTAGCACAATACTAGTAAGTGGCAACTGTTTATTGATTCCTCAAAGAGTAGTCTCAAAGTAGTGTTACTCCATAATGGGAACAAACTCCCTTCAGTGCCTCTGGCCTATACAATGGACATGAAAGAAAGTTCTGAAAGTATGGCTGTGTTGTTGGAAGGAATCAAGTATAAAGATCATGGATGGAATCTTTGTTGCGACTTAAAGGGTGTTGCACTGCTGTTATTTTTGCAAGGTGGATTCACAAAGAAACGCTATTTCCTGTGTTTATGGGACAACAGAGACACTAAAAATCACTATATCACAAAGATGTGGCCAAAGAGAGAAACCTATGTTGCTGGAGAGAAAAACGTCAAGTACAATCTATTGTTTGAGCCACTTAAAATTTGACCTTTGCTTCGCATTAAGTTGGGCCTAATGAAGAATTTTGTGAAAGCTCTGGTTAAAGAATGCCAAGCAAAGTTTACAAAGTTAAGCGAAGAAAAGCTAAATGAAGGCATATTTGTTAGTCCCCAAATAAGGAAACTGCTTAAGGATTAAATATTTAATGCTTAATTGGCGGAAATGGAGTCGGCTGCTTGGTCCTCCTTGACGGCTGCTGTGTGTGGATTCTTTAGAACTGAAAAGTGGCCAACTAGGGGTCCATCGTGAATGAACTATTGAAGAACTACAAGAATATGGGTTGTAGAATGTCACTTAAAATTCAGTTTACATTCTCATCTACACATTTTCCCTGAGAACCTGGGAAGTGTAAGTGATGAACAGGGGGAACGTTATCAACAAAACATTCTGATAATGAAGCATCACTACCAAGGATGCTGGGACCCTGCAATGATGGGGGACTACTACTTGTTTCTTTTTTAGAGAGACCAATGAGACACTGTACTGTAAGAAAAGAAAACAGAAAGCATCAACATACTCTTTCCCTAAAAACAGTGACTTTACATTTTATCATTTATTAACAATTACATTAAGACTAATATGGATTGTTATGATTTTCTGAAGTTTAGTTTCTGTAGCATTTCTATAGTTTTATTGGTATTTTATAAATGAATATGATACAAATATTTAAAATCTATAAAGATTAATTGAACTTCTCACTTATATTACTTTTTTCAGATACAGCTTTTACCGCTTTTGCTATTTGAGTGTCATAAATGTGACGTGATAGAAAAAAAATCTGATTTTCCACCGAAATTAGCATCACTAAATTAGTCGAAAACACCTATTCACATGCCAGATGCAGAGGTTTTTTACATATTGTTGAGTAGTGTTATCAGTTATATCTAGCTTCGGAGCATACTGTTGGCTGCAGTTGTTGTTGTGTTTTTACTGTAACCAGGTTACTGTACATTATGTTAAACCCAAATCAGCTAATATGGTCTACAGTTTTAACATATTGCTATAATGAATGCTGGAAAGAATTACCCCATTCCGGATAAGCTATCCTATGGTCAGTGCAATTTGGTCATTATAACTGTCAAATGCAAGAAAGAAAACATGATAAGCACTAGGCCAATATTTATTGTATGTAACTATTTATTGATATTACACATTTAATATATATAGAGCACAATAAAACTGTGTAGTTTTTTTTTGTCAATTAAATTATCCAACTCATAAATTAATAGCAATTATAATAATAATAATTTATTCAACGTCCCATCCAGTCAATGTCAAAAATATGTCTAAAATTCCAATAAACCCCACCATCTTTCCTCATTTATCATAACTGTTAATGGCTAATTTTTTAATCTTTATTACAAAAAAAAAAAAACATTTGAGAAATACCTTCATTGTACTGATCACATTTCTCAGCAGCGGACAGAAATGGGATTACAAAGGAAATAAGAATATCCTTACAAAGATCTAAGGATCAAATAGGGTTGAGGTTATCATAAGATTAAAAAAAGGGGCAGACTAGATGGGCCGAGTGATTCTGATCTGCCGTCAAATTCTATGTTTCTATGATATATATCACTGTGCCATTACGCTGTCTGGAGATTGTTCAGAGAAAGAAATAGCGCTCTGCTGGAAGCAAGATTCAGGTCAGCCACTAATTGTCTCAGCAGAACCATGAAATAATGAAGTAGCACTTACCATTTCTTCAAAAGACTGTGCTAACGGACAGAGTAATAGTGAGTATTGACTATGTTTTATTTCATTATGGACCTGATTCATGCACTATGCTGATATTAATTAGAGATGTGCATGAACCCCAGTGTTTTGGTTTTGGTTCTAAATCATCATCATGTTTTGGTGTTACCCAAATCACCCTCACTTGTTTTGGTTGTGGATATTGATTTTTTTTTTTATATGATAAAAACAGCTAAAATCATTTAATTTGGGGCTGATTTTGTTCCTACAATATTATTAGCATTAATATTAATTTCAAGTAATTTTCAGTCAATTCTGACTACATCACAGCTCACAATATTGTTAGCCAATATTGGTCAAAGGCTGGCAGGCTAAACTAAGCAACAGATCAGTGTTACAAACACATGGCAGTTTAAAAGAATATGTAGCACATTTATAAAACATTGCAACAGAGCAGTGGCAGACAGGATGGCAGTTTAATAAACTATACGACCCCATAAAAAGAATGTTTTTATTAATCAAGAACTAGATCAGAGGCCTGAGGTCAGTACAGGGAAATGAAGGTGGAGTATGTAGTGGAAGGAGGGGAAGATAAAAATTTCTATATCCTCACCTCTAAATTCCCACTTTGAGCACTAGACTGAACTCACTTCATTCGTTACTACTTCAAATGGTTTCAGTAGCTTGTATAAAACAGAGAGTATTCTTCAGTGTACTGGACTAAGGTACATTCCCCCTTCTCTTCCTTTGTCATGGCTTGTTGTGTAGGTTTGGATTGCTTATTGCTGTTCCTCTATTTGCGGAAGCATATAAAGAGTGGAATTCTACCTGGTCACTACCTCTTGCTTCAGTTGGTGGAATGGCAAATTGACCTGTGCTTGCAGCTGCTGCAGTCCTCTACATGTGGTTGCTGAATGACGAAAATGTCCAGAATCTTTCTTGTCACAGACAGCATATCCTGCACATCCCTTTCATTTTTTGTAAAAACAGTTGTAAGCACCAAGTTTATTGTGTGGGCAAAACATGGGACGTGTTCAAATTCACCCAGTTGTAAAGCTCTCACAATGTTTACATGTGTTATTTAAAATTACAAATTTTTGAGGAGAGTCTGAGCAGGGTAAGCCGTTTTGCTATGACATCTCAGAGTTTCTCTAACAGGATGACACTGGTAGTGAAGCTGGTGATACAGAGAGTAGCCTGCCTGTGAATGAGCTGGCAATGTGTGTTAGATACTTCTGCTGCTGAAGGTGATACACCCACCCAAGTGGGTTGTCACAGGTATGTAATATATAGTTTGATCAGTACCATCTGTCCACATATCTGTGGTTAAGTTGATAGTGGATACAATGGCATTTACTAGGCCAAGAACTAGCTATGTTTTTTTAGCATCCCGATATAGGAGAGGAATTGCTGTTCTTGTAAAATAGAATCAAGATGGAATTTTGTAGCGGGGACATGGGATCTCAATTAACTGTCTAAAACCATATGCATTGATAGCAGATATTGGACGCAGATATAATGCTAGCATAGCCATCATGGCTTTAATGATCCGCTGTGTAACTGGATGGCTGTTTTCATACTTGCTTCCTCTTGCAAAGGATTGTTTGACAGTCAATTGTTGTTTGAAACTAGTCTTCTTGGTTCCTTTCTGGTATGAAGATTCACCCCCAAAGCAGCAGTCCTAGTGGTCCAAAACATGGAAATAGGATAAAAACATACAATTTTGTAATATTACTGCCATATGATATCACCCGGACGTGAGCTGAAATTCACACTTACATTTATGCTTACTTGGAAGTATAGACACATAAATGTTTCTTTGAATCCTTCTATTGTTCATTCAATGGTCACAATCTAACAGAGGGGTTCTCCCTGATGAGTGTAAAACAAAATAAAACAAAAAAGCTATAATGCAATATATGGGTGCAAACATGAGCTTTTATTGTTTAAAAATAAAATGGGGAAGTGTCCATACCATAAATGATGGAAAATAAATGTGTCCCACTGAACTAATGAAGACTTGAACCTGTGTAGGTCAAAAAGCAATAGGTGATATGTTTCTATGGTCAGGACACCGCACCAGAAAAAGACAATCCTTCAATGAGTTTTGGCTTGCTGCGGCACATTTTCCCAGAATAATGTCTGTGCAAAACAGTGAGTAGATATATGGTGCATATACAATAGCTTAAAATAATACAAACCTAAACAGTGTGATAACACCAATAGTTTGATCACTGAACACATAAAACAAATACATATTACATATGTATAGATAAAACTGTACAATATGCTGTAATAACATAACAAGCCAGGAAAATGGATAGATAGATAGATAGATATATATCATGCAGTCCATAGAATAAACTCACCACTCTGAGCAGAAAGCTGCGTTCATGTGGCAGCCATATTGTCATGCAGTAATAAAATTTTATACCATGAAGACGTTTGGACCATACTGCACAGCACCATTACTCTGCGCTATCTGTTGCCAGGCAACCATTTGAGCAACACTAGCCGCTAGTGGTGTTGGGAAATTAATGCACTTAAGTGGATTATCATATAAAATGTTTAGCGACAATATGTCGTTAGATCCGGCCTGATCGGACAACATGTCAGCAACATCATCTAGTGTGTACACTCAATGTCGCTGACGATGCTCGCTCCCACGCATCGTCAGTGACTTCATCTGTTGGACCTGCTTGCAGATAAAATGGGCGACATCGTCAGCGAGGGCCATGCTGTTGAATGCAGCTTGGCCCCCGCTGTCGCGATGTCACTCCCGACATCAGCAAGTGTGTATGTGTGGTAACCCCATAGTTACGCGGTTACCCTATTAACTAGTTAGGGGATATAGTTACCCTGCAAGCCCCTGTCAGTTTTTTTTTTATAAGATCATCTAGCACCATTGGTCCCTAGGATAATACAGTGAATTTTTGCTGACCTTTCTCCCTCGGACCTTACTGAGCATGTGTAGACAGGGAGGTAGAAAGTGCCCCTTGGTCAGCAACCCATTTTTGGAGGGAAAATCCTGCCCATTGATAGGCAGCCCTAGTGTCCAGGCAGAGATCCCTGTAGGCAGCCTGTTGCTGGGTCCCCCCTGTCCACTCATAGATTCCAGACTGACAGGGAGGAGAGTGAGAGCTTATAAAATACCCTCCTCTGGGCTGATCAGTGCTGGGTCTGGGAGGAATTTCTGAAAAAGGGATTGTCTTTGAGGTATTTCTGTGGAGGGTCCCTGGATCTGTACAAATAGGGGTGCAGTAACCCCTCTCATTTACCCTGGATTACAAATACTGCACCTGGTATGCTGTCTGTAATGAGTTGCGATGGAGTGCCCTTGGATCTGTAGAAATAGGGGTGCAGTAACCCCTCTCATTTATCCTGGATTACAAATACTGCACCTGGTGCTGTCTGTAAGGAGTTTCAGTGGAGTGCCCTTGGAGCTGTAAAAATAAGGATGCTATAACTTTTATGTTTGCCCTGGATTACAATTACCAGACTTCACATTAGCCCGGAAGGCTACCTATCCATCCTGCCAGGAGTGGTGCTCTGATGCTGGATGTGAGTCCCTGGAGGAAGCTTGCCTGAGGACTTACATAGAGGACCCTGCTTTGGAAGAAGCCCCCTCTGAATAAAGGACTGCCTTCCTAAGTGCCTGTTATCAGGAGGCGTCACATGTGGAAGTCTGCGCATGCTGGGAGAGAAGAGGAGCTGCCTGGGAAGGAGGTCTCATCGCTCCATCATCGCAGATGAAGCCCCAGCTGAGGAAAAGGTCCCGCCAGTGATGAAAACCCTGCTGGCACCCGCACGGGCAGAAGAAAAGACAGCCCCAGAGGAAGAGTGCTTCAGGACCCCTCCTGCTGCTGTGTTTGTTTGTCTGCTGGACAGAGGCCCTGTGGAAAGGGAATTTCACCTGTTGCTCCTTGTAAAATACCTGCCAGAGGTCTGCAGCTGGGAACTCCGGTGCGGTGCCAAGCATCCCAGAGTTTCCCTGGACATCTTGGGAGGCTGAACAGCCACTGCCAGGGGTGAGATCATACCAGAACCTCCCCATACTTTGTCCCTCCACAGCTCCTATCTTCCCTCCATTAAGGCCTGCCCCTCTGTACACCTATCCTATCTGGGCCCCCTGGGTCTATTGCATTATCCTTTACCTTGTGGCTAACCATGATTAGGCTGGGAGACTAGGTTTTGTGTAAGAGCTGGGACCGGGGGTTAGTCTCCCACACAACTGGGTGTAGAAAGGGGTCATAGTGTCTTAAATTAGGTAAAGTGTGTGTGTAATGTTGAAATAGGGGGGAAGTAAAAGATAGGTCACACCTCTTTTCCCCAAGAATTGTATTGGTGGTCATTTTCTTTCCTGTGAACCTCTTTCTCATGTCCAGGAGGGGACGTGACTTATGGGTGTTGGCTCATGTCCGATGCCACCGTGGATTGTCCTATGATTATTTTTAAACTAAATGCAATGCTATTGATGTGTATTTGCCTCTGTTTAGTGTCAATTAAGTGGGTGATAGTGGCCATCCGTGGCCCTTTATCTGTTATAGCACTCTGTAAAGCTGTTCACTGCTCGCTGTGATATTGTCAATGTTGATTAATATTTTGCTTGCATGAAATGTTTGAATATTTACTGGTACTGGTATTAATGTAAATTGTCTCTTATGCACTGTTTGCACGGTATCCATTTCAAAGTCCATTCATGCTGATGTAATGTATATTACTTGTTTATTTATCCCTGTGTAACCCCGGCTGGCAATTCTGGTGGTAGTAATTTGTGGCATAGGCGTTTAGGGAAACTGTGCTACATTATTGCAGCCGGTGAACTACTGCTATCAGCATAGCCTCAGTGTTGTCCTTATTTTTCTCAAGGCCCAAAAATTGTGTTACATCATTGCTGCCGGTGAACTACTGCTATCAGCATAGCCTCAGTGTTGTCCTTATTTTTTTCTCAAGGCCCAAAGACTATGTTACATTATTGCTGCTGGTGAACTACTGCTACCAGCATAGCCTCAGGTGATCCCTATTTCCTCAAGGCTCAAGGACTGTGTTACATTATTGCAAGTTGCCGGTGAGCTACTGCTACCAGCATAGCCTCAGTGTTGTCCTTATTTTTTTCCTTAAGGCCCAAAGACTGTGTAAATTATTGCAAGTTGCCGGTGAACTACTGCTAAAAGCATAGCCTCGGTGTAGTCCCTATTTTCTCAAGGCTCAAAGAGTGTGTTAAATTATTGCAAATTTGCCGGTGAATTATTGCTATCTGCATAAACTGTTAGCCGTTTTCAGCTGGAGAACAACAAGTTCAAGCTTGGCCTGCATGTGTTTTCCCACGTTTTTTTTAGCAAAAGTTGAAGCATTAGCACGGACTGTATACCAAAGCTATAGCCTGCTGGTGCATTACTGACCCAAACTCAACCTGCAGGTTTCAAGTACTGTTCTTTCTTTTGCCTGGAGTCAAAGTAAAGTCTGCAGATACTGTGGTTCTTGTTGTTTACACTCGCTTGCCAGCTGGGGTCACCGGTAGAGGACAGGGGGGTAATAAGCAAAGATCTTGATGTTAAAAAGTGTAATTTATTTCTTTTAAATCTGTGAATGGTAAACATTTCCTGTGTCAAGTGTTGATCTTTGATTGGATACAATAAAATTGTGTTGTACCTTCCTTTCAGTCTGGTCACTGTCTGCAAAACAAAAGGGAACATTAGCAAACTTGCCTCTCTGTCGCGGTGTGTCCTATATAAGCTACGAAGAACTCGGCCACCTAAGCATTTCTAAACACACCTGAACCCGGTGCTAGTGGTGCACCAGTCAGTACTTCACATATGCACTTCTTGCTAATGCCGGGCCGGATCCGACGACATGTCAGCAACATCGTTTAGTGTGTACACTCAATGTCGCTGATGATGCTCATTCCTGCGCATCGTTAGTGACATCGCCCGTTGGATCTGCATGCAGGTCCAAAAGGCAACATCGTCAGCGAGAGCCATGCTGCTGATTGCAGCATTGCCCCCACTGTCGAAATGTCACTCCCGACATCAGCAAGTGTGTATGCACTTGCCAATGCAGGGACCCCCGCCGGGTCCTGTCGCACGACAGGACAGCTGGGTACACATCATTAAATGTATACCCAGCTTTAGGCGGGTTAGTTCCACATAGCAGTGACTGCAATGTGATATTAAAATGCAAGATCTATGTCCCAAAAGGCATTGCAGTGTTTATATATAAGGCAGTTGCTATGCAACTAATTACAAAGAGCATAGTAGTCTCTTGAATAGTTATGGTTGCACAGCTAACCCCTCTGATGATAAGAATAATGGGGCTAAGTGACAGTGGCCAAGCAAATCACTCTGATAGTAATAATAATGAGAAAATATGGGCGAATATATACAGACATGAAATTATATAAAAATAAATACATATAAAAATTATAAAAAATATATATATATATAAAAAAACACAGAGGATATAGGTTATTTATGTAAAAATAAAATACATGTATGATAAAAACAGCTTCTGTCTGAACACTAGATGATAAATAAATTATAAATGAAATGTTTAAATTCATAATTTAAGCCTGCAGGCTTAAGAGTTCATGTAATCACTGTGTTGCACACACAACTGAGCTTCAGAGGGACTGGTAAATTCTTCACAGTGGGCCTGATTCAGACCCGTTCGCAAGCGCTGAGCACTCGCAACCGAGTCGATGGTGGCCCAGAGCGCATGTGCACGACTGAGTTGGCTCCGCCATGCGCATGCGCGAGACCCGGATAGTGACGGGCAAGCCGTTGCTCCGGGTCTTGCACCAAAGGGGGCGTGCTGTCGATGTTGAGTGACAGCACGCCCCCTTTGGTGGGCGGGCCGTGGGGGTGGCTGCCCAAACGGAGGCGTTCCCATGTGAACGCCTCCGTTTGGGGCGGCCCCACTGACATCACGAGTGATGTCAGTGGGAGAGATTTTGGCTCTGATAGAGCCGAAATCTCTCTGGGGCTTGCGGCAACGAGACCCTACCACAAGGGTCTCGTCGCAAGCCCGATGGTCGCGTCCGGTTCAGAATCAGGGCCAGTCAGGAAGACCACTTATTATATTGTATACGCCCTGTGCAGCCACAGACTTAGGACCTGATTCAGACCCGTTCGCAAACGGCCGCTCGCTTGTACGTGGCCGATGTTATGCATTTGCGCATGCGTTTGGATCGCAGTGCGTGAACTAGTTCGAGCGATCGGGAAGCTCTCACTCGCCCAGCAAAGACAACTCAGTGGAATGAGTGACAGGAGAGACCATTTGTGAGTGGTAACAGGGGCAGGGCTGTAGTAACGGCGGAGTGGAGTTGCGAACGCAGGCGTGCCTGAGTGTTTCAACGCCATTTCAGAGGCGTCCATAATTAACAGGCAGCGTCAGAGTACATGTCACCTGGCTGGTTTTTACACTGAAATGCTCGCAGTGCTTGCTGTATGGTAAATGCAACTGCAAGTGCTGCGGTCAGATCCGATGGAACCCAATGTACTGATGGTTGTATATACTTCCTGGAGATGACGTGCGCTAGTGGGCGGATGAAGACAGGCTGGTGGGTATCTATAAACACAAAGTGATCGCTCGCCAAGACATAGTGGGCGTGCTTATGCCTTGCCATGCGATCGCCTGCCTTGACGTCACTTAGCTGAATTTGCATATACTGGGTGCGAGCGGCTGCATCTACCGAGTGGGTCTGAATGAGCTCCTTAATCCAGCTGTGTTTGTGCATGTGCCTACAAGCTCTCCTTGGTGATGTCTGTAAATTCTGGCTCGATTGCACCTGCTCATAATTATATATTGTTATGCGAAAAACAGACACATATGTAGCAAAACAGCATCTAACAAATTTATTTTTATGACCTATTATGTTTAGTCTATAACAGCATTTAATATTAGATTTACTTTAACACTTCATCTATACTACTGTAATTTAAACTTTTTCCATGCAGTAGATCACAAGACTTGAAGGCTGAATGAACAGTTCCCGCAAATCTAATTTTAACCTGAAGGTAGATTTCCTACAGCATATATACAGTATTTTTTTTTTATGTTATGTAAACGGCACTACAGAGAACACATTCTCATCAACAGTAAAATGTTTGTTGGTGAAAAACATCCCTGTTTAAAATCTGAATCTCCTGGACAGTCCAAGAAATCAATGAAGCAAAAAACATATGACCTTTGTAAAAAAATAAAAAAAAATAAAAAAGAAAAGATATTCTTTCAAAGGGCAAATTTCCTGGCAAGAGTTTGAATGTAGCTTTAAAACAAGTTTCATCCAGATTTAAAATTGTTTTTGATCAGCATTCAAAACACTCATTCATAAGGATATGCACAAGATGATTGCCAGAAATCACATGGATTGCAAAATTTATTCTGGTGTAAGAAAAAGAAAGGCACTAAACTCATTATAAATATTACTTGATTTAGAAAGTATGTAGCAGTTATGTTACAAGCTCTTGAGGCTGTCTTTAAGTACTATCAAATATTATTAAACTTCTGAAATACAAATTGCTTGTATGATATATTCGTCAGTTAAGTGTCACCTATCAGAGCAGCGCTCAGACTGTATTTGCTTTACAAATGAATGATCAGTTGCAGCTCCAGATGTGTGGCTGCAGTGCAGTTCAAAATTCAAATAGGGGAGCCACAGCAACTGTCAGTGAGTCCCAGCCGGGAATGTTTGGCAGCGTTTGGAGTGGCAGTTGGTGTGGCTTCCCTATTTAAATTTTGAACTGCGCTGCAGCCCCAGCTCTGGTGCTACCACTGCAAATGATGCCCAAATATTAGCACAATTTTTATGTTATATCAACGCATATGTCCATTTGCAGATTTTGTTGCATATTATTTTTGTGGCTCTTTATAACTGGAGCTATAGAATGTGGACTGCATACAAAATGGGCATGTTAGCATAATTGCATCTATAAACACATGTACTGTACATCTGTATCTCCTTTGGGTGCAATGATTCGCAATTATGAGGATGACAATCATTTTCACTATCTAACCACTTCAAATTGTCTGATTGTGGATTGACCTCTCTAGCTGATAAAACTTAATTCATTAGTGTGGTTACTATATTATATATAAGTTGCATCCATTAATTCAGAATACTCAAATTATTTTCCATTTAGCTGCAGAAGGAGAGAAAATTTCCTTTGAATATGTGACTATTTGTTGCTATACCAACTACAGACGATATGTAGCAGTCTACTATACTGTCAACAATGTCAATTGCAACAAGTGAACATCTGCTGCAATATCAGTTACTGCTGTCGGATGGTAGTGTACTGTCAGCATTAACAATTTCAAACTATTTTACACTTGCTGTGATCAGCATATTGCTAAAGATCAAGTCAGTAAGGAGTAAGAAACCTTACGTGAATTCAAGATCAAATTTGGAGTTTTATTTGTCTGCTAGTGCTTTAAAGAGTCTTCTTTTGTTACCTGTTAATTCACTTTAACTTTGTTCATTTCTATTCTGCCAGATGTTTTACAACGCTACTCAGAGAAGCAGAAAGTGGAGATTGACGTCCTGAAGCAAGTAGTCCTTGCAGCTGATATGCACAATGAGTTGTACAGCCAACTCAAGTGTATTTTTGTTGTCCAGAAGCCTAAAATTGCTGCTCCCTTCATTTTGATGGCAAGCCTGAATAGTGTTTAGTTAGCTTCTTGACCAAGATTTGTATGCAGTTTAAACGACAGTACAAGCAGCATTATTCTTTACATAATGGATCAAATGTGGAACATGCCAACTCCCTGCAAACGGTTCAGACTTTGGCATAGATCCACAAATCTGCAAATAGAACAATCTGTTAAAGGCAAAATCAAAGAGTTTGTCGACGTGTTGACACTGATCTGCCAATTTCACCACAATATATGCCTGGATTGAGCAACATGGTAGCTCAGTTACCAAGTATGCCACTGAAGTATGGACTCTTGCATCAGAGACCAGTATGAATGAAGAGTCACTAATCTTCTCCGTTCAGAGATGATTGGTGGACTTCATTGAAGACAAGCTCATTTGTTGACATCTTCCTACCTCCCTAGAGTGACTCATCACCATTTGCATTCAGCTCATCTTATGCTAATTCTTTCTATGTCAATTGAATGCTTTAAAAAGCCTATGTATAGGAGATTAATTTTACTAAAGACAAGAGAAATCACCATGAAGAAACAGACTGAAGTCTTTATTGTGGCATCTGAGGCCATTAGAAGTAAGACTGTCCAGAAATGTACCGTGCTGAACAAGTGGTTACTAAGCCAAGGGGAAATGGTTTTGCTTACTGGAATATGAAGCAAATGCGGTGAGAATTGTGGCAATTATTCTTCCATGTTTCTTTGTTCAACTTAAGATGCCATTGCTCTTTCCAGAAAGCTTGGTCTATAGACAGAAGGCCTTTTTGGATTCTGGAGCCATGCAGATTCATAAATGAACTACCCTTAGTTCTGTAGAGCAGATCAATAATCTTAGAATCTATGAAAGTATGACCCATTGCAGCAGCCTCAGTTCTGGTCCTGGAATGGTGCAGTGTTCTTTTTAGTGACATAGAAAGATGGTTCCTTAAGACCGTACATTGACTGTTGTGGATTCAACAAATGCTATCAAGAACTTTCTCCTAATAATCTCTGGACATGTCTTATTACTTAATTCGTATCTTGGAGTTGGATGGCCTTTAACACAAAGTATGACCGCTACAAATACCAAGTCATGCTGTTCCTTCCATGCAACACACCAGCCAACTTCCAAGCATATATGAATGTCCTCTTTAGAGACCGACTAAAGAGATCAGTCTTCCTTTACTATAATTGACTATTTGCAGAGGAGTGTTTTTTCAACCAGTCCCCATTGAGCTTCCTTTGACACGTAATTTCAGCAGAAGATATAGCAAGGAACTGATAATGCTTTCCACTGTACAGAGTTGTCCAGAACTCATGGGGATCAAGGCATCACTTCTGACTGGGTGGTCTCTATTGCTTGCATGGGTACAGTTCTCATGGTAAAAATGTTTCTGCCTCATATTCAGTATCAGGCCCTGTCTCACTCTAGAAGCCATTAAAACTGTCATTCATGCACTTATCCTCTATCAACCAGACTACTGTAATTGCTCCTTACTGGCCTACCAATCTCCTGCCTTGTCGTCTTATTTCCTCATCTCTAATGCCCAACTCAGTTCCTATTATGTGACTACCTCTGTATACTCAATGCCACTGAGAATCAAGTTCAAATGCATCTCACTCACCAGCAAAGCCCTCAATCACTCTATCCCTCATCTCCAGCCTCATTCCGACACATACTCCATCTCACCCACTCAACTTTGCTAATGACTGCAATATCTTCTCCTCTAACACCTGCCTCAGGAATTCTATTGTGTATCTCCCAATCTCTGGAATGCCCTCACATGTTCTTTCAGACACTCATCCAGCCTGCCAGACATCAAATGTGCCTTAACTAATTTTTTCTTAGAAGCCTACTACCTTTCATCCGAAATCTCCATATTCCAACTCTGCCCCCCTCTCCCGCTATGTGTCCATCCACGGTACCTCTGGAATGTTAGATTTTGCAAGCAGGGCAATTTGTATTTATATAATTGTGTAATATGCATGCTGTACTTTTGTTGTTATGTAAAATTGAGAATTTACTTATTACTGTCCTGTTTGCTTACTCTTGTAATGTGACTGTATATTATATTCTATGCATGGCACTGCAAAACCCTTGTAGTGCTAAAAAAAAGAAAAGATAATAACAAAATTACAAGTGCAAAAGGCCCCCCAATTGTATTTTGCTTTACTTGCAGAACTGATCATATACTGTATGCAAGATGCATCAAGCTCATTGAGGGTAATACATGTGTCTACTTTACTGCTGGAGTGAGCAGTAGTATATTAGCCTGGTTTTCTGTCCAGAGGTGTGGTGTTTCATGTTAGTAGTTATTGCTTAAACTAAAGTAAACAATTCACACATAATATAGTACAAGACTGGGCAACATTATTAATATCTAAGAAAGCCTAATTAATCAAGTAAAAGTAAATAAGAAAGAGATATAAAGACAAAAGGAAAGAATTAATCATGTTCAATCCATCTATGGCCTTTCCCTTTTAAAGATGAAATGTAATATATGCTTTATTGCTGTGGACCGAGTACAAATATCACTGTAATAATGTGAATCGATTACAGTAGCCATATTAATATAGTATTGTCATAAATTGGAGAGATTTGCTTAAATTCAGACAATCAGAAGTGGCCATCACCATCATCTTGCATCTTACACCACTAATTGAGCAGCTACAATACAAGTGATTTATCTCCAAACAGGTGCTTGTGCACATTTCTTGTTCTTTGTTTGTACTCATTTGATACCAAGTATCATTAATCTGACAATTTATTGCACAATCATTGACCTTGAGAGACAGATTATTTTCTCATTTTGATAAATACATTGTTCAATTATTATGATTAGATGTTTTTTCTGTTTAATCTGAGTGTCCTTTGACTTTCTTTATCTTCTTATTTCCTCCACAGATATTTTTCCTGTCTTTCACATCTCTCATATTGTCAAATTGCTCTGGCATTTAGAACATATTTTTATTTTACCAATAGGGCAACCAGCCCAGGGTTATACTGAGATTACTGTCAATATCTGGATTAATTGAGTTTACTCAGAGTGATAACCCATTAGGATTTGTTTGTCCTTTTTTTCTATGTTTGTCTGTTATAAGTCTGTAGGTCAAAACCTTTACTTAATAAAATGTAATGTCATAGACCTTGTAATATGCTATGATGTAATGTTTTGTGTGCTCCACTTTAGAAGCACTTGTCACACCTACAGTATGTGTGATTTTGTGTATACAGATATGTCCTCATACATCTAGCCTAAATATGCCGCACGGCATGAGATGCCTGGTGTGAGTGAGCCGCCAGGTTCCGTGAAACTCTGCTACCGTCAGATGACATTTTTGGGCTGAAAGTGCGTCTTAAGCACAATGCGACTGGGATGCACCAGGAGACTTACTGCCCTGATTAATTTGATATGAAACACAATTACTGTATATCAGTGTGCAACTGTATGTGTAAAAAGAACTTGGCATAGAAAAAAGCTGAGGCCACTGCACTGTAGCACTTCGTATTCAGAGACTCAGTCGCACACAGATATACGAGTTTTGCATAACAAATTAATCAACACAGTCTCTTGGTGCATCCTAGTCACATCACATTGCGACTTATATGCAATTACCACAACAAAAGACACAAAAAATATCTGGCACCATGGCCGTAGCTAGGGTAGTGCGGCCGGTTCCATCGCACAGGGCACCACAGGACAGGGGGCGCTGTTTGGGCCTGTCAAATTTCTGTTTATTATCATTCTTGCTTGTTGCTTCCTCTTATTTCATGCCCAGCATCTCCAGGCCTCCCTTATCTCTTCCCTGGCCCTTCCACAAGAAGCCATGGCCCTTTTTTGGGTGCATTATGTCCCTTTGAAAAATGAGGAGGGCACCAATGCTCTTTCTGGCACAGGGCACCAAAAAGTCTAGTTACGGCTCTGTCTGGCACTATAAGAAACTCACAGGAGATGGTGCGCTGAGAAGGAATGTTTGGCGTGACTGCAACACATCTGTATATCTGTTTGACTTTTATAAACTTTCTGGTATCTTCATAAGGTGGTAGACATAATACCCTATACCAGTGCCCCAGTGTAAGGTGTCATGTGCCCCTCAGCCAGAGGCAAATCCAGGTAGGGGGCGCGATGAGTTTGATCGCTCACCCCACACAGCCAGAGGAGACTGCTGCTGCTAATCAGTGGCAGCAGCCTACCTGGTTCCACCGCAAGCCCAGCCAACAGCAGCATGGTGCTCCGGTGGACTGGAGAGACACAGAATGCTGCCGCTGACAGGTAAGGGATGGGGGCGGACCCCGGCCCTTCCATCAAGCCCAGGCCTGGGTAATTAGTAGTTGCCTGCCTCCCCTCTTGGCGCCCCTGGATCTAATGGAATGCAGTCATAATATGGACTGCAGGGATTCCGGCACCGGAATCCCGATGCCTGTCAGAATCCCGGCACTGGCATCCCGACCACCAGCATCCCGAAAGTAAGTAGCGGGGTATTGGGAAGTGTTAGTCACTAAGGGGGAAGGGTTGGGTTTAGGGTGCGGGGAGGGGGAGGTTAGGTTTAGGCACTAGGGGGAAGGTTAAGTGTAGGCACTGGGGTGGGAGCATTAGGGGCAGGGGTAGGGAGAGGGGGATGGTTAGGATACCAACCGATGGGTGTTGGTAACCTAACTCTGTCAGGATGCCGGCATCAGGATTCTGACCACCGGGATCCTGGGTGCCGGCATCCCATACCCATCCCAATCTAAAGTGTGCTGTTACCATACCACACTGTGATTGAGTACTGTAAGTAACAATGGGGGGAATTCAATTGAACGCGCTATTGAATAGTGATGGGAGGGACTCCCAAAGCTATTCATTACACTGCGTTGTGTGGTCGGAGAATTGCTGGTTAACACGCCTATTGCGCCTTAACAAGGGTGTTCAGACGAGTTAACTGACATTCTCTGACCAAAGTGCCGGGCACGCAGCTGTTAGCGCAGCGCTATGCAGAAAAACTGCTGTGTGCCCGGCACCTTGGTCGGATTTCTCCTTGCAACCCCAGGGGGGTGCGAGAAGAGATCCTTAGCATGACCAAACAGCGCAGTGTATTGAATAGCTTCGGGAGTCCCTCCGTTCAATTGAATTCCCCCCAATGTTCTCAACAACACATCAGTGAAAATTCATAAGAACATTCTTCTTAAGAAATTAAGGCATTGCTGTGCCTACCCTACCAAAGAAGACATGTTTGATGACCATGATTAACTCACAAAGATGGGAACACCAAGGAATATAAAGCTACTCACCATCTCCACCTCCATGTTATTCAAGCATAGAGACTGCAGGTTTGAGTTCTTTAGCCTTTTGCTATTAAGGATCAAATGATTTGCCTCACCCTGGTTTTCATGTCAAATTGCCAGAATTGACTAATAGTTGGTTTTGATGTCTATACATAATCCATTGTCAATCCCTGGTGGATTACAAATGGCAACCCGCGGCATGTTCTATATGGGGTAGTTTCTATTGAACACCATTATGGAATGGAAGCTATTCTATTCATACAGTACTCACTTTCTTGCGCTATTCTGTTTGTTATAGTAAGCACCATTCCATTGATATCAGAAACAAACCACATTGAACTAGATTATATTCATATTAATCTAATGGTGCTTTTTTATAAATAAACATTCAATTGGGGGAGATGTATCAAACCTTGGAGAGAGATTAAGTCGAGAGAAATAATGGACAAGATTTATCTATGAGTGAACTGAACTGAAAACTTGAACACAGGAGTTGAACTGAATACTTGAACACAGGCAATGAACTGAATACTTGAACATAGGAGTTGAACTGAAAACTTGAACACAGGAGTTGAACTGAGTACTTGAACACAGGAGATGAACTGAATACTTGAACACAGAAGATGAACTAAAAACTTGAACATAAGAGTTGAACTGAAAACTAGAACACAGGAGATTAACTGAATACTTGAACACAGGAGTTGAACTGAATACTTGATCACAGGCGATGAACTGAATACTTGAACATAGGAGTTGAACTGAAAACTTGAAAACAGGAGTTGAACTAAGTACTTGAACACAGGAGATGAACTGAATACTTGAACACAGGAGTTGAACTGAATACTTGAACACAGGAGTTGAACTGAACTGGAGGGAAATATCCGAACTCGGAATGCAAATTCGAACCTATCCGAGCCTGCACATCCCTACTACCAACCTATGTTAATTTCTCTCTAAAAGGCCTATTCATCAACACTAAATGGCCCGGTAACCATGCGGACACACTAGCTTCCACATATTTTAGTTACCTGGCCATTCATCATCAGGGGTCCAAAAAAGACTCCTAATATTCAGCAAACTCCAAAAACTGAAAGTTTGCTTCGAGGAACAAGCACCATCTTCAGATGGCGCTTCTTCTCTGAACCTATGGGAAGGAGTTCTGGGGATGTGAAGAGGGATCCTAGCGGATCCCTCCGCTGTCCCCTCACTACCTTCCCGGAAGCTGTGCCCAACGTCACTCATGCATAGCCGGGACGACAGGGATGAGATAAATAACGCAGCTACATCTGTAGCTGCGATACTAACTGAGGGGACAGCTGCTTTTCGGAGCAGCTGTCCCTGTACCTGAGCAATAATTAATTGCTCCGGTGTCATGTTTCCCCTGCTATGAGTTGGATACTTAAGTATCCCTCGCAGCAAGATTATTACTTAATACATTATGCAGGCCGCACCACAAGATATTTAAAAATATGGTTTATGGAACAACACTGCAATATCATCAACAAGGTTACCACACATAGTTTATCATTACACTATTCGAAAACACATAATAGTGATCCCAAATCTTTAAATATTATAGGACTTGAACATATTTCAACCACATCAAGGGGTGGTGACAGATTCAAAATGTTCTGTCGCCAGGAGGTCTTCTGGATGTTCAGAGTGAATACCTTGCATCCAGAGGGCCTCAATGAATCAATAGAATTAAACTAATTTATATGAAGACAACAGGACAGAGGATTAGGTAGATCAAGTCCCATCATCTTTTCCTACGACCTGAGGAATTCTATATTTATAAAATGTAATATATTTATATAGGTCATGTTTTATTTTTTACATTTATTCTTCTTATTATTATCATTATTATCCTTTATTATTATTAATATTATTATTTTCAGTTTTTTTATTATTAATATTATTTTTTATTTAGCTTCATTTTCTGTTTTTGTCGTGGTCTACAGTCTTGAACAATATCACTATGATCATCAATTAGCAAAATATCAATTTCAATATTGTAAAAGACTGAGTGATTGTTTATCTGATATATTATACTATCATGTTATTAAATTATTGTTAAATTCAGAGAGATCTGCTCTTTATAGAGCATAAAAGATATGTGGTATATATCCATATATTCCCATTTAGTATTATTATATAACCTTTACTATAATTGATAAATATGAATAGTACTACCTTGGCCCTTGATCACAGATGGTGTAATGGTAGCATTACTGCCTCACAGCACTGAGGTCGTTGGTTCGATACCCACTACGGCCCTAACTGTGTGGAGTTTGTATATTCTCCCTGTGCTTGCGTGGGTTTCCTCCGGGTTCTCCGGTTTCCTCCCACACTCCAAAAATATACTGGTAGCTTAATTGGCTCCTAACAAAATTACCCCTATTGTGTGTATGTGCGTGTGCATGTGGTAGGGAATATAGATTGTAAGCTCCACTGGGGCAGGGACTGATGTGAATGGCCGAATATTCTCTGTAAAAGCGCTGCGGAATATGTGTGCGCTATATAAATAACTGGTAATAAATAAATAAATAATAAATAAATAATGTACTGCTGTTTACATTACGTGTCCTTTTTCTGCATATATATTTTTTATTTGGGTATTGTCACTTGTATGTTTGAGCCATTGTATACACTACGGCGATATGGCTATATTGATTTAGCCCAACTACGTTATCTACTATGTATGATACTTGCCCCAATATTGATGTAATACAGACCATTATTAGTATGTTTATATTAGCGTATGCTAAAAGCCTGTTTATAAGATTCTATAACAGGTTTCTGATAAAAAAACATCACGGGTTGCAATAGGCTGAGCCGGACCACATGTCTGTTGTTTACATCATGTGATGCGGAATGAACATCAAACAAATACACACTACTAATTTCAATAGGCTGAGCTAAACCACAAGATTAGTATTTAGATCACGTCATCTGGAGCCAAGAGTGTACCCAGCAGAGCCGGGTAGGTGTATTCCACACCATGTGAGCTCTGGGTAAACTTGCGTCACGAGTTCCAATAGGCTGAGGTGGATCACGTGATTTATGTTTACATCACATAGCCACATCTGGAGCCACGATTGCACCCGGCAGGACCAGGTAGGTGTTTTCTCATATGCTATAAAGATTTTTTTATTTATATCACTCCAATGTCACCAGCTCTTATAAATGAGCTTTTGTTATATAGTTATGCTTATTTCTCTGTAAGGCTTGGTTGTAGGGATTGAACGAGCTCCAGCTGCTAATCATTTACATTTGCATAATGGTATATAAAGCCACTCATTTGGACTTTGGGGATCATGCTACTGAGGAAGTTGTTGGTCATTCGACAACGAAATGCGTCTAGCACCCCACTGGCATCGACTACTGCATCATTGGAACCTCCATTTAACTTATTCTGGACCGGCACCATCAACCGATTCCAGTCATATACTCCATCCTACCCACGCCACTTGCAGTGACTCCTGCATGTCATTTGGGACGTGATCATCTGGATTAAAGACTGGTAAATACTTAATAGCTAGACTTTATCCCGGATTGATATATTGAAGCCAGTGACTGATATCATATATTGTTGTTTGCCATCCTTCTAAACTAAAACTTTTTGACAGATTCCAACATTACTTCATTTATTCACTTTTTATTATCACTATTGTGGTTGCGAATACCCTGATTGAACATTCATTTGATTTATATGTTTTTACCCTTTTTAAGATATGAACCATTAAATAGCTATTGATTATTCAACCAAGTCTTGCAGAGTCATATATTTTATTGTATGCATATAATTCTTGCATGTTAATATTCCTAACTTGTCTGCATGTTATTGCTGTATAAATTTCCAAATGACTTATCAATTCTGATTTATGACATATAACAGTTAGATCTATTTAGAGCTGTTCATCTCTTTTTTTGCTTAGCAATGTGTACTGACCCCACATGTTTTGGTTTTAGATCTGGATTCATCTTTGTGTTTTGATTTTGGTTTTGCAAAACCACCCTCAAGTGTTTTGGTTTTGAATCTGGATTTTAAAAAAAATGATAAAAAGTTTTTTAAAACAGCCAAAATTATGTCGTTTTTGCAATCCAAACCCCAAAATTCCGGTTTAAAATCCATTTCCAAACCGCTGGAAGATCAGAATCACGACTTGGACACGACATCTGGATCTCTTTAGGAGTTTAGAACTGTGAGTCCGATCTGTCCTGATTCACAAAATTCAAGTGGGTTCTGCAGAACCGAACCGCACATCTCTAGAATGTAGACCTGGGTCCTAAAGTGAAAGTATGCTTTGAAGTAATATTTTATTGTTTAAAAAGTTCAGACTAATTTTAAGGGGCAGTTCATAAAGCAGACTTTATGCATGCACCCAGGAACATTTTATAAATGTAGTGGGCCTGTGTGAAAGGTAGGAGTGTGAATAGAGCTGGAAAAGCCACGCTAATGTGCCCAAAGTGATTGTTGAACCTCAGAACACATTGGATATTATGCCTGGCTGTATCACTCTTGATGCATGGGGCTCACAAGTCAAGGAGACAGATTGGAGCAATCATGACTCATGGGTTCATGTGCACTGCACACCCTGCAACTATGGAGGATACACCATTACCTGATCTTATTCAAAAGTGAGCCTGGCAATAAGGCCTATTTGTGCAAATTAAAATGTTTTGCTTACCAAAGCATTTTGCTGTCTGTAAATAGAAAGAACCCTGTGAAACTGTGACCTCGTAGTGTATAAAATTTCCATTCTGCCATGCCTAAACAAAGCTCTTATGGTAATAACCCTGCCATGTAATCAAAATCTTATCGTTACGAAATATGAATTTTCATTAGTGCAAATGAGCCTGAAACACATAATTTCACCAATTTTTACAAGAATAAGCCTTTGAACCTCCGCATTTAAGTTACTTTTGTTTGCTGTTCTGATTATGTTATTATCAACTAATCAAGATCTCATAATCCTACTTCAAAGACTTCCTAGTAAACCCTGTTTAAATACTGTACACCTTCTGCAAAGTTTTATTAGAATCAAATACAGTGTGCAAATAAAATAATACAAATATTTTTTTTCTACTCATAACATCATTTGAAATATATGCCATCATTTTGTCATCTTTCTCCTATTCAATGCGAGGATCCTATAATTGGAGTAATCTGCAAGTTCTATGATAAAAAATTGATTATTTAAGATGAAAAATGTTCTTCTTTATAGTTGCATATAATACTTTTAAACTGAAATGCTGATTCAGTTGGGGAAGAAAGCAACAAAGACTATAGACCTGATTCAGAGTTGTAAGCTATGTCAATGTTTTACTCAGTTAAGAGTTAATTGGCTATCTGCGCATTCGTCTAAGTAGCACGACACATACAAGGTACATTACCTAATAATGGACAGGGTGATAAGCAGTCAGGGAGCATTTCAGGGAGGTACAGGGAGTTATGGAAGAGAAAGCAGATGAGTCACGAACAATTCAGAGGCATGTCACATCCTGTGACTGTGATCCCGTACATAGGCGAAACTAGACATTTGGTAGTGGGTGGTCCCAGTTCCAACCCATTGCCAGAACTTATGTTACCTTGGAAGTTTGCATGGCTTCCCTGCTCATGTCTCTTGTGGGCAGAGACACTGAGGGAGAGATACAAGGAGGGTGAAGACAGGAACACTGAGGTAATGTTAGAACGAGGGTGAAGACAGGTACACTGAGGGGGAGTTACAGGGAGGGTGAGGGCAGAGACACTGAGGGGGAGTTACAGTGAGGGTGTGGTAAGACACGTAGGAAGAATTACAGTGAGGCTGAGGCCAGAGACACTGAGGGGGAGATACAAGGAGGGTGAGGGCAGAGACACTGAGGGGAAGTTTCAAGGAAGGTGAGGGCAGAGACACTGAGGGGGATTACAGGTAGGGTGAGAGCATACACACCGAGTAGGCATTAAAGGAAGGTTGAGGATAGGGACACTGAGGGGGTGTTACAGGGAAGGTGATGACAGAGACACTGAGGGGGCACTACAGGGAGGGTAAGGATAGGGACACTGAGGGGGGTTACAGGGTGGGTGAGGAGCTGGGAAGCACTGCCCAGATCAGTATGATCTTTGCAGGCTTAATTATGTGTAAAAAAAAAAAATAGATTGATATTTTTCTTTAAAGAAAGTGAGTGCCCCAAATCCATAACCAACCCCAGACCTCTCAACCTGGTCTTCTTTTGGAAAATAGGGAGGGGAATGGTGTGGAGCTCCCCTTATACTCCAATTACCGGCATCGGGCTGAACTAGCCAGTGGGGAGGGGTTGATGCCATAACAGGTAGGCACACAGCGTAGGGTTCCCCTGACATAACATTAACAAACCCCAAACTGGTTAGCCCAGGGCTGGAATTCCTCAGAAAGTTGGGACCACATAAATAAAATTCCCCTCCAGGTTTCTCACCAGAGGAATTACCAGCCCTGGTGGCGGTGGATCCGGGGTTAATTGTTAAATAATAGATCATTTTATTATAGAAAAAAAATATTATTCAGACGCTAATAAAAGTATTGCTTATAATATCACACTCCTTGATCTCTTTGGACATTATTTACTCTGCAGCTCCTAAAGTGTACCTCTGAAAAGTACTCAACAAAACACAACACAATTAGAAGAAATTTTCTGTAAGAGCGCAATTATATGTAAATTTAAATTAACAATCATTTATTAAAATACATAGTAATAAATTAAAACATAGATATAGCTAATGCATATTTAGAGTAATCCAAAAAAATACAGCCATTCAAGTAAAGTTGTAGATATTTAATAGCAATTAGACTTAAAACACCCACAGACTAATAATCCGCTGCTTAATAGCAATGTTCCAATGGTTCCAGATTAACACATATAGACAATTGCTATAGAAAGTTATTTTGTGAAATGCACTTCACTTAATAGTAGTCAGTCACAGTAGTAATAAAGACTCCTAATAAAAGACTCCTATAGTGATCCTGTAGTAATTATAGTGTAATTGTAGAAGCTCTGATTCACCTCCCTCCTTGTTAAGGCAACCCCGTATGGCGTGATAATTACTGCTAGCCGACTCCCGGCACACAACGCCATGCGGTGAATGGAAGGTGTAATCCTATTAGTGCTCCCCGTAGCACAGTCCTCGCTGATATACAGAGTATAGGGAGAAAAGAGCAGCTCCAATGTCGGGAGGGAGGGAGTGTGCTAAAAGAGTAGAATACAAAATACGAACATTTTGTAAGAATATGTCCTATATGGACACATTTTATTTATTATCTATATGATAATATAATGCAAAGCTAACTTCTTGGGCCTCGGGTTACACAAATTCACATATTTTCACCTAAGGCACTACCTACCTATATTTTAGGAACATTTGCTGGTAGTAATCAGTCTTTCTTTGATAGGAATAATTCCAAGAAATGTATATACCTCCGGTGTGCGGTGTGGTGCAAGGTGCATTTGGAGTAATACTCCTCCTATTGCCTCAGGCTAGCTCTGCAGGTGCTGGGCAATACCTGAGAAGGGGGGCCCTTCTTTTTAAGAGTCACACAAATACAGATGGAGCCGTCTCCATCGTTGCTGCGATGCGCACACACAACGTCACGCATTGCATACGCATGTGCTCGCAAAGGACGCAGGCACAGTAGTCACACAATCCATGCCGCGATGCACTCGCATAGATGGGCGTGGCTACATCTGTAGATACATTATGCAGCAACAGCTCTTGTTGAATAACTTGGGTGCCAGACCTTCTCTTATAAAAATATACCACTTTATTTCTCTCCTCCTGCACATGACTTTAAAGAACATGAATATGGTTACAGCAGCTTCTCCTCTCCCTCCAGCTCATATACTTGGCATGTCAGATGGTATATGATAATCTCATGGATATGGTTACATTACATCTTATTCTTCTTCACCAGCACAGTTAAAATGAATGCTTTGCATTTTACACATACCGTACCACCTGACCATATGGTGGCTGGTGCCTGTAGTTCTCCACTTATACATGCAGGTCCACCTGGCCCTTTGCTGGCTGGTGTCTGTAGTTCCACAGCTTCATACATATCTCACATAAATTCTTTTGCACTCTGCCTCTTCTTTGTACAGTATCTTAGACACAGTCTGGGTAGGAGACACACTGTATCTCTGCTCCCCTTCTTGCTTTCACATGGGAGAGCAATATACAGCCTTTTCCATAGCAGCTATTACACTCTCAGCTGCAGCCCATTCCTCTCCTACAGGAATAGCTCCTATAGCCGCGGTGCAACCACAGTGCCCCCCCTTTAATGGTTACAAAGGGGCTTTTAAGCATATGGGACTCCTCTTGTCCCTTAACAGTAAGGCTCCTGGGAAAATCTCTTCCTCATCTCTCCAACATATATACTGGCATCTCTTACCCCTCTCATGAGTGCTGAAAACTTCACTGGGCTGCTCATACTGCAGGCTTCCAGCTCTTTCTCTGTGGTTTCTCACATACTTTATCTCTTTCTTTCCTTTGGCATTAGATAGGCATCGTAGGAGCCGCCACGGCCCTGCCATGCTCCCCTACCGGGGGAGTACAAGAGCTACATTACTGCTTCCCAGCTCCGTCTCTCCCCAAAGATGTCTGCACTCCTCCAACTTCTCTCTCTCACCCCTTTGTTCTCTCTCCTTCCTCCTTTCTATGCTCTGACAGTTACACACCCTGTCTTCCCACCCCTATGTGTCTATCTCTCCAGCACCTCTTTACCTGAAAACTTATCCCCAGGGTCTCAGTGTCAGGATTCGGCCTAGGATCGTTCGTTACTCACCCCAGGACTGGCTTCCCCTGACTTCTCGTGCGGTCAGACGTCAGGTGCGGCGGTAGATGACACACTGAAGATTTTGCCTTAGGTACTCTTGGACTTCCATGTGTGGCTCTGTGTGTTGGTTTCCGAGGTTGCCGTCATGAGCACCGCCATGTTAGTCTTTCTCACCTGACTGTTCCTTCAACTAATGGTAGTGTATTCTCGGTCGGCTGATGCTGATCTCTAATGAACTGCTACCATAGGGTATATAACTGGGCTCTGGACACCAGGAAGTTGCCTGTGCAATGTCGTCACTTCCAATGTATGCTAGTCATCATTCTGTTCCAGGTTCCTGTTCCTTGCTCTCAAGTGATTTCTATTACCATCTCAGTACCACTCTCCAGTGAGTCTGGATTAGCATGTTGTGTACTCGGGGCCTGATTCAGACCCGCTCGCTAGCATTGTGTACTCGCAAGCGGCCCGATTTGCATGTTGTGTATTCTGTACACACAATTGTGTACAATTGCTGAACCACTCTCCGGTGCATCCAGATTCACACACCGTGTACTCAGTACTTCTCCATTCTAATCATATCTCTCAGTCCACCTCCTGTACCAACGGTGCTCCAGTATCCGCACTTCGTGCAGCCAGTGCTCTCCCAGTCAGCTCAATCACCACCCTCCTCCAGTGCTGGCAGATCATCCTACTCCTCTGTGGATCTTCCCGTTGGTCTCCCATTGTGCCACTTCAGTAAACAGTTCCCTACTACTCTGTACCTGTGGGTATGTAATCCTTACTCCCAGTGGGCCACAGCGGTATACCTTTCTCCATTCCCACTCACATCGGATACCTAACCAAAGGACCGCGACCTGCTTGTTAGGAGCAGCTGAAACCCATATCCCGCTTGGAGGGGTCACTGGTGAACACCTTCCGGCAGGTAAGACTCCGCAACCTTGATCAGGTCTCATCAACATCTGATACTTGTGGATGAGGATAACGTACATCCAGGCCCCATGCCTCTTTCTCCCTCTACCAAGGTCCACAGATTTCAGCCCCTCAGTAGGGGATTCCACGAAGTCAGGCGTGACACTCAGGAATGTAGTATCTGCAACATCCAGCAATCTTTAATAGTGCGCAAACATGGTACAACCAGTCAGTGATAATGATATCGCTGACTGATCTCCCTGCACCTTCCCGGTGTGCAGGATGATCGATATCAATCATCCAAGATACCACCAACCCACCAATGACGGGGCAGTGACCCTCGATCAACGATCGCAGGACCCTATGTAACTTGGTTGATATCGTCAAGGTTAGCCAGCAAGCACGGCCGATGGACGATATCGTTATCGACCATACATGCCCGTGCATCACTGGTCATTTGAGGGTTGGAAGGCACCAAAAAATGAAAGCTCTGAAAGATAACGATATGAACGAATATCATTATCGTTCATATTGTGCATTTTTATCTTACCGTGTGTATGCACCATAACACTAAGAGGGGTGTATTTACAAATACCTATCCCTAGAGGGTGTTACACCTAAGTACATTACTACTCCTATCATTTTCTGAACTCATCATAATTTATGATAGTTCTGCATGAGTTATGTATCCTGTTTTGTCTTTTTAAAGACATTTGATTTTTGACCTATGCTGCAATATATTTTAAACAGATACTATTAAAAGTAGACAACCAGACCAGCCCAAACTTTGCGATCTGGTTTGGGTTTTCCCACCTGACTTGGATCCCAAAACGAGGTAAAATGTCATCCACCTGCTGTTGGATTCTCTGGGTTTTGAAATCTATAAAGGTCCCCGTTCATCGGCGCCATTTCACTCCGGCTGTGGAGAGTGTAGTGAACGGATGTCCATGGGTGCTGTGTCCATCCAGAGGTGCTGTGTCCTGCCAGGGGTGCTCTGTTGTCCATCCAGGGGTTGCTGTGGCTGTCCAAGGGTGCTTTGTTGTCCATCCAGGGGCTACTGTGTCCATCCAGGGGCTGCTGTGTCCGTAAAGGAGCTGCTGTGTCCTCCAGGGGTGCTCTGTCGGTTTAGGGGTGGTCTGCTAAAGGAGCTGCTGTGTTGGTCTAGGGGTGCTCTGTCCATCCAAGGGTGCCCAGTGTAAAAAGAAGCTAATAGTACCCCAGTGTATAGTACTATATTATTATTATTTTTTTACTGTGATACTGCCGTTCAGACCGCAGTGTAATATTCATACACATATTGTGAGTGACACTGTAAGTGGTAGTGCAGTGTAATATTCATACACGTATTGTGACACTGTAAGTGGTAGCACAGTGTAATATTCAACATTTATTGTGACACTGTAAGTGGTAGTGCAGTGTAATATTCATTAACATATTGTGGCACTATAAGGGGAAACAGTGTAATATACATAAAAAATATTGTGACACTGTAAGTGGAAACACAGTGTAATATTCATACACGTATTGTGACACTGTAATTGGAAACACAGTGTAATATACAAAAAAATATTGTGACACTGTAGGTAATTGATATTGCAGTGTAATATTTAAAATTGGTACAAATTGATATAAGTGCTGTATCCCACCGTGCTTGTGTTTGTTGATATGGAGAACGATCAGTTGAGAGGAGAGCAGGAATCACATACTAGTGCTGGAGCTGCTGCTAGTGCCACCAGTCATGATGATACTAGTGTGTCTACATAATCTACTAAAGCTGATGTTCAAGGGCATACAGGGCTTAAGTCAGGGCATCTAACATCAAAGAACCAATTTTTTTACAGTGGCAAATAAAAAAAATCAAAGGGAAAGTTAGCTGTAGATAGACATAAAATTGTCAATATGCCTTTCACCACCATGAAGTGGCAAGGAAATGCAAAGGCCTTTGCCTTTTATTTATGACTGGTGGTTCTGCCTCTTATGATGATGTAAGCACAAGTGACATGCTGATATAGAAATTGAAATTGAGGATGCTTCTGTGGAAATGTACCAGGATGAGCAGTATATTTGTGTAGCTGATGCTAAAAAGGATGTTGATGATGGTGATGTTGTTGATGAGGATGTTGTTTGTGTAAATCAGGCATCAGTGGAAGAAACAGTTGTTGCCCATGATAAGGTAAAGCCCATTGTCATGCCTGGGCACAAGACAAAAAATCCAATTCTTATGTGTGGGAATATTTATACCCAAATCCGGACAACAATTGTCAAGCCATCTGTACCCTTTGTAAAGCCAGAATAAGTAGAGGTAGGGACCTTAACCATCTAGGAACCTCCTCCATGTTACATCATCTGCAGCGCATCCATCAAATAAGGTTTTTGCAAAATTCAGTAACTTTGGCTAAAAAAGTAACAACAAGCAGTCCAGTGCCAGCTAGCTCTCTTCTATCTGCTAGATCCAAGCACCTGCCATCTTCACCACCAACATATCAACAATATCCTCAATCATGAAGTGATTGTTTTTTGGGCCCCCACAAAGCAAGCTACCAATGAGCAACTGACATTGATGGCAATGATCTCTACGTGCACAAACTGGCTTTACAGAGGCAAGAGGTTGTCGCCATTATCATCCAATTCCTCACCCTCATTAATGTGTACATAACCTTCACACAATACTTGCTCATCCCCATTGGAATCCATCATTACAAATTCCTTGTATATGTTATATACTTGGCCAATAAAGTTGATTCTGATTCTGATTTGACATACTGTATGTGCATTTGCAAGAGAACCAGCCTGGGGAATAGATGCTATCCTGCCCCAGCCCAGCCAGCTCCATGCTCAATAATTTTGATATAACCATCGCAAGTCAAGAGTATTTTGTGTTTTCAAAACAGAAAATGCTGTCAGCAAAGGTTTGCACAAGTAAAAATAGTATTATTGGTGTATTACACACGCTAAACCAAAGGTTGTAGGGAAGGTTAAGATTGAAGTTAATCACAGCTGATTTTCTCAGGTGCAGTATTGCAGATTCCAAGTAATACTGATTGATAGACAGATGGTTTTGTAATACAGGTAACAAGTCCAGAAAATAGTATTGATTAATGGAGGTCCACTGATGCAGGTAATATGAATCTAGTTGCAGAGAGTTCATAAATATTTAGCACAGAATGCCAATAAAACATGCGGAGATGTAGTCCAGAAACAGGGCAGTCGGAATGATTTTATGTTGGAGGGGGCAACATAAAAATGCTCCTCCTCCACCCAACCCCAACTTACCTGTTGCACCGGAGTACCGTGGGCATGAACCGCCTTGGTCATGGAACTTCACTTCCACCCTCACTTGACGTCATGTCACGTCCGACCCGGGCCCTCTGTAGCTGAAGGGGAGGATAAACGCAGGCCAGGACTGGAGCGGTGACTGCAGATGGTCAGGGGCTGTGCTTTTAAGTAATAGGCTGCATAGCCCCTGCACCGCACAGAGGAGGAGATGTAATGTGCAGTTTTGCAATGGTTTACCATTGGTATTGCATTCTGCAGATTTACTAAGCTCAAACCTTAAGTAAAACCACAGAAAATCACATTGTAAAATAGAACAGAACTGACAATCAATGTTTTTTTTTCATTAAAAGAATAGAAACCCCAGATTTGAAGTCGCAGCAAACCCTTAATCCTGCCCAAATAATTAACCTGCCTCTGGCAAGCGAATTTAAGGAGATCACTGCACAAATCAAAATGTTAAAATCATTTAAAATGAAAAAATAAAAAACAGCGTGGGGATCCCCTGCAATTTCATAATCAGTCTTAGGTTTTTAAGCCTAGTCTGGTAGTGAAACATTGGGAGAAATATGACATGGGTTCTCCTCTATTTATCACTACCAGCACCAGGCGGAATCAGCAGGGGGGGACACAGCATTAGGTTCCCCAAAAATAATGGCAACAAGCACTAGACTGGTGAGAGAGTGGAGACACTCTCCTATCTGTGCAGGGCTTACTGTAGATCTATTATTTGGGTGAGTTTGCTACTTTTTTTTTGTCAGTTTCAAAATCCAACACTAAGTAAATCCTGGGTTTCTATACACTTCTAATGAAAAAAAAAACATTCATGGGAACGAATGTTCAATTGTATTCAAAAGCTTGTTTTATCTGCATATTTCCATTGGTTGTGTCTTTAGCAAATCAGCAGAAAACACCAAACCAATGCTTAGTAAATTTATCTCTAGGGGCTAAGACCCAGAAAGACAATGGGCTCTATTTACTACAATCCGCATATTGAATGCGGAATGTAGTGTGATATTACAGAGTGAATTCGCATAGCGAATTCAGGCAATATCACAGGGATTTACTATAAATCCCTTGCGGTGATCTTCTCCGGGCTTCCCGATTCGGTGATCTCCCATACTGCACTGGGTCCCGATCACCTGATGACCGGGCCCCAGTGCACTGTGGGAGACCAGCTGACCGGAGAGGAGCCATCACCGGAGGCCCGAGCACCGGTCCCTGGATTCAGGTAAGTAAAAAAAAAATGTTTAAATTTTTTTTTCTTTTTTTTTACAGCAATCAGCTTGCGGTCTGTTTAGACCACACAGCTGATTACTGGTACCGGCTCCCGCCTCTGCTCTCCCCGTTAGAGCAGGGCAGGAGGCCGGTAACCGGGGGAGACCCTGGATAACGCCACCTCCAGGTGGCGTTATTATCACAGGGCTTCCCCCGGTATTTTTTTAGAATTTATTTTTAGTAACTCTGGTCGGATCACATTTCCCATTACAATTATGGGAAATGTGATCTGCTTTACTAAAAATAAGTGATACTAGGGGTTGGAGTAGAATTTTACTAATTCTACTCCAATTGCCCTGTAATAACTAGAGGTGAAACTAAAATAATGTGAAAAGGGTGTGAAAACACTCTTTTTCACTTTATTTAGTAAAAATAATGTTAATAAATAGAGCCCAATAAGACTGCAGGAAGGGCCAGGCATCAGGTTCAAGTGTTTTCCTTCTCCTATTATTATATCTATGGAAATTACTAGTTTTCACAACTTGCTAATGCCGGGAATACACTCTACAATTATCAGGGCGATCTGCCCGATATCAGCGGATCCCCCCGACAACTGTACTGTGTGTGCGAGCGACCGAGGGTAAATTATTGATTGGTCGGGCATGCCGGATTGTCCAGCATGCCCTTCCAATGCAATATTTTGTAAGTTAAATGTTGGTTGCATCGGGCAGTGTATGTTCAGCAGCGGCCGACCAACAGCCACTTCCTCTGTTCCTTTATAGGGAAAGAATGGGAAAATGTCTCCTCCCCGGGGGCAGAGCGCAGATATCGGGGCCAATACACTGTGAGATAACTGATAGTGTATGCCTGTGATATCTGCTGGGTGTCAGGCTGCCAGATAAAATGTCTGTCGGTCTGTCAGACAGTTTATCTGGCAGTGTATGCCCAGCATAAGTAATTACTTTTGGCTGTACTTATAGAACTCTATGAAGGCTGTGATTGATAGTGAGGGTTACCATTTTGTGTATAGCACAAGTGAAAAAAGTCCTATCTCCACCCAAAACTCTCACCCTTTCATAAATCTAAGTCTAGTTAAAAAAAAATATTCAGGTTTGCTGAACATGTAATCCATGTATGATACCTCAACATAACACAGACAAAATGTTACAATATCTCTAGTTTTCTCTCAGTAGTAAAGCTCACCTCTTTCATACATTATTTTTTCTGACAGATAATGTATTTTCAATTCACTTTCAAATTTTCACATTCCATGCAATAACTTGGGGGCACATCTGCTGAATGTTTACCCGTGTTACTTCAGATGTTCAGGTTCATCAAGAATATAATTTAAAATAGATTATAATTTACGTGCGTAGCAATATGTGTGACCAAACCATCCTTGCAACTTCCTTCAAATGCTCTGATTGTGATCAAGGAAACAGGAATTCTTTACAGCGGTGGTTTATAAATGTGCTGTATAAATTCATATGCTCATCCCTCTTGTGTGCTAATTCAGCTAGTACAGTATAGCTGGCTACCTGTTTACAATTGATGTAAATTATGTAAATGTACAGCAAAAAACTGTCAAGAGAAATATTCATTGTTTATGAAGACATGTTGTTATGTATTCTATGTAAATTAGCTAGTTTGTTTAGCAGCGACATAAAGGTTGTCAATCATCAGTAATTGTACTTAAAGTCAAGTTTCATTTTGTCCATTAAAAATGAAGAAATCTCTGACACTATACTGACAAGTGACACTTCTTTATTAAACAAGCATACAATATTGTTCCCTGTTCTCATTCAGATGTTGTAGTTACATTCACTTTTGTATAAAATATGTCTGTAAGAAAGGTCATTATTAAAATGTTGGCAAGAAATATTCATTGTTGGGTGACCTTAGCTTGTAACAACAAAATATAACAAAACTCAAGTCTCTTGCACAAAGAAAATTATTTTATGGGCCTGATTCAGCAAGGATCACTATTCTGCTAATAGGCAAGCAACTCAATTGCTAATATCAGCGGTGAAATGCAAATATTTGCAATCGCATTGCGATCACAGCCTAACATAAGGATGCCCACTTCCCCTTACACACATTCGTATACTTGGGCAACATAGCAAATTAATCTGTAACATTGAGTAACATCGGACCCATATGCACAGGTAAGGCAGGTCAGACCTCACTCAGGATTTGCTAGCTTCAGCGCATGCTATGAGGCCTCAGGCTGCGTTTGGTAGCGCATTGAATAATTTATGCACGCCCCTGCAACGGCGTTATGACGCACTGGCACGCCTGCATTCGCCTGACCACCCACTTCCTGTCAATCACTCTGCTCTGGGTCTGCGTAGCCTCTGCAGATGCAGTTCCCATCACAATTATAGTTCGAATATGCATACTGCAATGCATATGCATGCACAGTGCAAATTAATTGACCGATTTTGTGCGCATTAGCAACTGCGTTCCTTGCTGAATCAGACCCTATGTATTTGAAAACATTGAATGAATAAAGTCTAATTTAAAAATATCTGTACATTACAGAAGGTGAATAGTAGACCATTTTTGTTCTCAGCAACCCAGATTGTATTTTGTATAATATACCTGGGCCGGGTGTGGATTGATAGATGTACAATAAAAAGGTAGACAGTCAATATGTCAATACCAGGTCAACAGTCAATAGGTTCACAGGCCCAATAGGTCAACAGGGACATTAGGTTGACAGGTAATTGGTCGACAGTGACTTAGGTTGACAGAGCTAAAAGGTAAACCTATCATCCGGATACCTCCTTTACCACCATGAATTACCTAGACAAATTAATATGTACAGTAGCTCTGCTGTTACTGACCTCATCTCCTCGGGCTTTCTATTTTAATTTGTATTTATATATTTATTTTTTAAATCAATTAAAAAAATGTATGAATTATTTCTTCATTTTCATATTTCAATATATATGCATGCAGTATATAGATTGTTTTCAGGAAATTCAAAATGTAAAGATGGATGGATGGAAAGAAATAAAACTATGACTTTTTGTAAAAGAACTTCTAATTGTAATTTTGGTTCTTTTTCTCTCTCACCTATATATTTCATCAAGGCACTACCACACACACAGGAGCAATATCTCAGCACTCATAATAAGGATATGTCACCAGTGAGGCCAATTTCCTCACCCCAGCTTGTCCTGCACTTTCATCATATGTGCATCTCCTGGAGCTCATTGAAGAAAACATGCAGTAGGGATGAGAAACAATATGTTGAGAAAGTAACAAGATAATGTGCCGTATTCAATTAGGTTTGCCTCGGAGAAAAAGTTCCGCCTACCCGACTTTTCGCCACCTTCGCCTGTTTTGGAGGCGAAAACTTTTCGTGCATGCTCCCAATTTACTCCGTATTCAATTCTCAAACAGGCGAAAACGGGACGCGGTTAATGTGAACCAGGTGAAAAGTGCAGGTTGAATTGGGGGAATCACTCTGTACCCCAGAAAAAGATGGGCTGACTTCGGAAATCATTATGGTAGTTTAGAATTAGCCCTAATTGAACTAGTTAGGGTACTTAAGCGGTGGTAATTGTTTGCTATTAGCGTATAGGTAAAAGTGTTGAAGACTGGCATAAAGCAGTGTTTTTTTGAGAAAATAAGTAGTTCTATCAAATTTGGGGTGCTTGAAAATGAGAACTAGCATATCTTTATGTCCCTAAATTGAAGTTTTAAGAAAAGTGAAATTCCTCCGTCATACAAGCACCTGCAAACCCAAAAACATTTGGGCCCTTCTTAAAGCCCCCCCCGAAACTTATTTCACTAGTTTTTGAAGTTGTCCCCACTTTTTTCATTTTCGCCCTAAATTTCTAGGCATTTTTTGGGGTGTTCCGGGATTTTTTTTCCTTTTTTGGGGTGAATTGTCCTTTGGGGGAGGTGTACCAAGGGTTCTTGGTGGTTTCCCAACATCTGCACCCCAAAATATAGATTTTACACTTTTTTTCTCATGCCATTCAGTGGAGAAAAAGTTTCACCTATTTCAGTGCATTGACTTTTCACATAGGCGAAAAGGACTGGAATTGAATACAGAGATACATTTTCAGGCGAAATTATCTCCAAAAAAATGGGTGAAAACGGCTTTTCGCTCCTAATTGAATACGGCCCAATGAGCCTCAACCACAGGAAGCAGAGGCACAGCCATACTGTATCCTGTGCTATGTATGCAGAGGTGGAGTCTGGCAAGTAAATCTGATGTACAGTATGCATCATGTGAAGCTGAATCATTTACTGTTAGAGATCTTGATCTATTCTGACATATATCTGACTTAGCATGCACATGCAATAGCATCTTTATTTTGGATGCATTTTATTTCTGTATTAGGCCTCATTAACAATACATGAGGCCTATTCAGGGCCGGCTCTTGGGGTGTTCGACCAGTGCGGTCGAACAGGGGCGCCACCCCATAGAGGGCGCACCCCTCCCCAACATCCCGATTTCTGTCCCACTGTTCCACCAGTGGGCTGAAGTAGCCTGTGGGTGGTCAAATCGGGAGGTTGGGGACCCCCACTGCCGCAGCTGTGCGGTGGTGCCGGACCCCAGAGTAGCTGAATGGATGCCGCACGCATGTACGTGGAATCCATTCAGTGCCAGGAGAGGGCTGGGGGAAGCCCAGCTAGTGGCGGAATGCAGGGCTTACCCCCAGCCTGACGTTATTTGGAGGTGTGCCATGCAGGCACGCCTCTAAATAACGTCACTTAGGGGGCGTGGTCTATGGTAATTAGACCACGTCCCCATTTTCGGTTGTGCACGGCTTGGCCGCGCGCGAGTGTTGGGCGCTATTAACTGAGCCGGCACAGGGTGCTCCGACTCCTGGAGCCGGCCCTGGACCTAATGGACATTTGTTCACTGAACATATGTAGGAATAGACCAAGAAAATAAAACACAGTACTTAAGTTACATGGATTTAAATCAAACAATATAATTTTAAACAGATATACATCAAGCACATTTGCATACTAACACCTAATGATAGAGATGTGAGTTGACAAAGTAGCAAAAGCAATAGTGATAAAATTGATACTAGTTTGAAGCTCCCCAGCCCAAATGCAGCTTCATGAAAATCACCAAAAAACATGACCAAGAAGGACATAGATAAAAACTGTGAAGCACAAAAATGTGGAAATTAATAGTCAAATTAAAGAAAATGTATGGTAATATGGACGTTTGCATAAAAGTAATTTATTAATATGATTTACGTATAGAAAAATATACTGATATAAATGCTTGAAGTATCTTCCAAATAATATCTCAGATTCTACTGGATAGCGGAAAGTATCAATAGTGATGTAATAGATAAAAGTTCCAACAATGATTGTTGCAAGTCTGGGAATGAAGGGAAAAGGACGATTCTTAAGAGGTGCTCTTATCTCTGATAAAAAAAAAAGAAGGCATACAGTATGTAAAAACAAATAAAAAAATCTATTATATTACCTAGACATGTGCGGTTCGGTTCTCCAGAGATCTGAAGCAACCCGAGTTTCGTGAATCTGGACAGGGTCACGGGTCTGATATCCTGAGGAGATCTGGATAGATCTGAGATGCAGTTCTGATCTTCCGGTGGTTCGGAAATCAGACTTTAAATTCTAATTTCAGATTTTGGATTGCAAAAATTACATGGTTTTTAAAAACTTTTTATCAATTTAAAAAAAACAAAACCCCAGATCAAAAATCAAAACATAAAGATGAATCCAGACTCAAAACAAAAACATGGGGTTGACATACATCTCTAATATTACCTATATTGAATAATGGGAACAAAAGGTGTGAGGTTGTCAGCCCCTAAATTAAATTATCTACTGTATATCAAATTCCAGTGTGGTCCTCAGCAGGTATCAGTGGTGTAACTAGGGGAGTAGAGTAGGGCACATGCCCAGGGCGCCGCCGGGCCAGCAGCATGGAGGGGCGCTGCCAGCTGCAGTCCAGGACAGTGGTTTTAGTCAGTGTAGTGTGGACCGAACAGAGTGTGGTCCGCACTACACAGTCACATCACCGCTGGCACAGACTCTCATTGGCTGCTGCGCCCATGGCCAGAGCTGGGCTTGAGCTCTCTTATGAGCTCTGCCTTCCAGCTCCCACAGTGGGTGATGGGAGAGACTCTCCCATAGTGCCGAGCGGGAGGACAGAGGAGCGGACGGTGGTGGATGCAGGAGCGGGGAATCGGGTAACTGTTATTTTTTTTCTCTGTCTTTGTATTATATATGTAAGTGGCACTGCATAGGAGGGACCAATACTGGGGGCACTGCACAGGGGGGACCACTACTGGGGGCACTGCAAAGGGGGACTATTACTGGGGGGGCACTATATAAGTGGCACTACTGAGGGCACTGCATAGAGTAAAGACTACTGCAGCATTATATAAGGGGCACTACTGGGGTACTGCATAGGGGGACCACTACTGGGGGCACTGCATAGGGGGGACCACTTCTGGGAGCACTGTATAGGGAGACTACTACTGGGGGCACTGCATAGGGAGGACTACTAGCACTACTGGGGGCACTGTATAATGTGCACTGCATAGAGTGGACCAGTACTGGGGGCACTGTATAAGGGTGCACTACTGGGGGCACTGCATAAGGGTGCACTACTGGGGGCACTGCATAAGGGTGCACTACTGGGGGCACTGCATAAGGGTGCATTGTATAAGGGGCACTGCATAAGGGGAATTGCTGGGGCCACTGTATAAGGGGCACTACTGGGAGCACTGTATAAGGTTTCACTACTGGGGGCACTGCATAAGGGTGCACTGTATTAGGGACACTGTATAAGGTTCACTACTGTGGGCACTATAAGGGGCACTGCATAAGGGGCACTACTTAGGGCACTGCATGGGGGGACCACTACTGGGGGCACTGTATAAAGATCATTGAATAGGGGGGACCACTACTGGGGGCACTTCATAGGTGGGACTACTACTGGGGGCACTGTATAAGGGGCACTACTGGGGGCACTGCATAGGGGGGACAACTACTGGGGGCACCATATATGGGGCACTGTATTGGGGGCCGACTACTGGGGACACTGTATTAGGGGCACTACCAGAGGCACTATATTGGGATCACTAATGGGGGCACTGTATAATGGGCGCTACTGGGGGCACTGTATAAGCAGCACTACTGGGGGCACTGTATAAGGGTGCACTACTGGGGCACTGTATAAAGGGCACTGCATTAGGGGCAATAATGGGGGCACTGTATAAGGGTGCACAACTGGGGGCACTACTGGGGGCACTGCATAGAGGGAATCATTACTGGCAGCATTGTATAAGGGGCACTGCATAGGGGGGACCACTACTGGGTGCACTGCATAGGGGGACTACTACTGGGGGCACTGTATAAGGGGCAGTACTGGAGGCACTACATAGGGGGATTGCACAGGGGGGGCTACTACTGGAGGCACAGTATATGGGGCACTACTGGGGGCACTGTATAGTGGGGACCACTACTGGGGGCACTGTATAAGGAGCACTACCAGGGGCACTATATAAGGGTCACACTGGGGGCACCATATAGGGGCACTGCATTAAGGGCACTACTAGGGGCACTGTATAAGGGGCACTGCATAAGAAGCACTGTATAAGGGTGCACTACTGGGGGCACTGTATAAGAGTGCACTACTGGGGGTACTGCATAGAGGGGACCACTAATGATGGCACTACTGGGGGCACTGCATGGGGGGACCACTACTGTGTGCACTGCATAGGGGGGACTACTACTGGGGGCACTGCATAGGGGGAATGCATAGGGGGGCAACTACTGGGGGAACAGGATATGAGGCACTACTGGGGGCACTGTATAGGGGGGACCACTACTGTGGGCACTGTATAAGGGGCACTACCAGGGAACTATATAAGGGTCACTACTGGGGGCACCATATAGGGGCACTGCATTAAGGGCACAACTAGGGGCACTGTATAAGGGTGCACTACTGGGGGCATTGTATAAGGGTGCACTACAGTGGCACTGTTAAAGGGTGCCCTGTATAAGGGGCACTGCATAAGAGGCACCACTAGGGGGCACTGTGTAAGGGTGCACTACTGGGGGCACTGTATAAGAGTGCACTGTATAAGGTGCACTATATAAGGGGCACTGCATAAGAGGCACTGTATAAGAGGCACTGCATAGGGGGAACCACTACTGGGGGCACTGTATTAGGGGCACTACTGGGGGCACTGTACTAGGGTGCACTATTGGGGGTACTGTATAAGGGTGCACTACTGGTGGCACTCTATATCGGTGCACTACTGTTAGCACTGTATAAGGGGCACTGTATAAGTGTGCACTACTGGGGCACTGTATAAGGTGCACCGTATAAGTGGCACTGTATAAGGGTGCACTACTGGGGACACTGTAAAAAGGGCACTGCATAAGGGGCACTGTATAAGGGTGCACTACTGGGGGCACTATATAAGATGCACTACTTGGGGCACTGAATAATTGGCACTACTGGGGGTATTGAATATGGGGCAATACTACAGGGGGCACTGCTACTGGGGACATGGCATAAGGGGCACTACTACAGTGGGCATTGAAAGAGAGGCACTACTACTGGGGGCTTTAAGGTGCATATGGAATGGAAAGGAATGTTCCCAGAGTGACAAGAAATGGTTGTGTGCCATGTTGACACTCCCCATATTCCAGTGGGCCATGCCCACTTTTTTGTCGAGCGACAAATTCGATTGCACATACTTTGGGGGGGGGGGGCTTTATTTTTTCACTTGCCCTGGGCTCCAAAGTTACGTCACTGCCAGGTGCACTGTATAAAGGTGTGAGAACATCGGGAGTAATGATGTGAAAAAAAGATAGTCTCTAGTAAATCACATTAAGAAAACGTGATTCATTGATACAGGGCTTAAAGTTGTTCTGGAGAGGGGGTGGAACTCATCAGATGACCAGTCTCTACTGCCCCCCACTTTATATCTATTTTTTTTAATTTGGCAGTTGAGCAGACCCAGTGATCTCTGACCGGACCAAACACATCCCCATCCCTGCATCCCACCCCACCATCATTTTTTTAAATAAATTAAAGATAATAGTTCTTCTTTTAATGCTACACCCCAGCAGCACTCACACACACAACCCTAATTCACTAACACCACCCCAACAGCACCCACACCCTTCATTCTATAATAATACACCAGCAGCACTCATACCCACAACCCTAATTCACTAACAATATCCCAACAGCACCCACACCCATACAACTCATTACTAATAACACCCTGCAGCACCCACACACCTACAGTAATTCACTAATAATACCCCAGCAGTACACACACCCCCATTCACTAATAACACCCCAGCAGCACCCACATCCCTAATTCACTAATTACACCACAGCAGCACCAGCATACCTAATTCACTAATTACACCACAGCAGCACCAGCATACCTAATTCACTAATTACACCACAGCAGCACCAGCATACCTAATTCACTAATTACACCACAGCAGCACCAGCATATCTAATTGACTACCAACAACCTTCAGTCAACCTGAGAATACTATTCAGAAACAGGTAATATAAGTATACCGTTCCTCCTCCATCTCTACTTACTGTTGCTGATCAGCACAAGGCTTCAGGGACACCCCTTATGCTACTGTGTGCTCCATCCCCTGCCACATCCAGAACAGTGGTAGCAGGTCCCACTGCATACTGTATATGATAGGAGGCACCAACAGAAGATGTAGGGGCCTGGTAAGCACACTCCTTTCTGTGCACCTGTTCTTTATGTGTGCAGTGCCTGCTCCTTATGTGTCCAGCACAGTGGCTGCCAGGGGATCCACTTATGCCCTGCTCCTCTGCATGTCATGGGAATGAGACTGACCAGACATTATCTCCTTACATCACTGCGTCTCATTCCGGGCAGGCCATAGGAGGGGGGAGATGGGCCAGGTCACTTCTGCTGCCCTGCTGCAACATGTATTGATATGGGCAGTGTGGCGCACAGCGAGGCAGCTTCCTTCATCACCAGGCAACTGCCTGTACTAGTAAGTGACCTGCTGTGCAGGCTGGGCAAGGTGGGTCAGCAGAGGTGGAACGCGTTCCGCTTCAAATACAACTGACAGAATGTAGTTCCACTCTATTCAAGGCCCATTTTTAAACCTGCATGGATACATGCACATATAATGACATATAAAAACACTGGGCAAATAAAATCATGAAATCCATAAAGATAAAAAGGTTGGTACCCTACCAGAAATTGGTATAAAAACAGCCTGGGTATAAGGTTTCCAGATTAGGATAACTACAGCAAAAGAATCCATGTGACTGGGGGCACTCATTGTTTTATGAAAAGTATCTCTTCCGATACGTTACAGCAGCAATATTACTATATTATCAATAAAAACACAATGCTTTATCGGAAGAGGTAATTTACCTAGAACAGTGGTAGCCCATCAGTCACCTTGATTTTTTTGGCTGCTATTATCTGGACCTAGAAAACTTATACCCAGGCTCTTTTTCTACAACCTTTTATACCTATGGATTTCATTTTATTTGTCCTATGTTGTTATGTGTCTTTATATGTCCATGTATAAACAAATCACATATCCTCACCTGAGGTAATGCACTAGAGACCTTCTTCACTCCACATAATTACTGTCACAGTGAGGAAAACCTGGAGAGGACCAAACACATTTTCTAGCTTTATATCCTAGGAATTCAAGATTTTTATTAACAGGTCCATCTTATTGTACCATACATTTTCTTTCATTTGACTATTGATTTCCCTAGTAGTAAAAACAAAAGTCACATTACCCTCTTTGTACACATTATTATAATTTAATAAAGTATAATATTTACAAGACAGAATAATGAGTTATAATGTTACTGATTTACTGTAAATTCAAAAGTCACATTTTCCAAGTAAAATGGAAGTAAAATACAATATCTTAGATAATCCTGTCCCAGAGAACCTCGTAGTTTATAATTTTAATCCAATTGGAATCTTCTTTCCTATAGTACTCGAAATGGAAATGAGAAATAATCATACAGGTACACTAATGTAATTCATCAAAATGTAATTTGCAAAACAAAACCAGGGTAGAAACCAACTTATCATTGAAACCCATTGGAGCCACACAATCTAAATAATTCAGAATGTCAATAGGTTCTGAGTGACAACAGTCAAAATGTCTACATGAACTTTAGCTCAACAACCAATATGTCGACAGTCAAACATTTTGACATGGTTAAAACATCGACATGTTAACATTCTGGTGTCAACATTCTGACTGGATCCCTATGAATCCATCTCCCTTTACACTGTAATAATAAGCTTCTCTCTATCACAACCTCTTTTTATTGGTCCCACAGACTCTATTATTAGAAATCTTAATTACATTTACTGCAATTTAAGGCAAAAGGCACAATTCTTGGGAGTATGGGAAATAAAGTTGGCATAACATTTGTCTACATCTGCTCGGACAATCCTGTCCCTGAGTCTAGCTGATCTATGAAGTACAAAAATTTGTAGCTTTGAAAAAATTAATAATGAATCCTACTGAGGCATAAACCAATGTCTTCATTAGACTTTTAATCCTACAAGAGTACATTATAGGATGGTTAAGGATTTCCAGTCACAGTGATATTAATAGGACTTCTGATCGAGTTGTAATATCCCTGTTCCCAGCTGCCTTAATTGTTTTATTACTGTAGCCAAAATGAACAAATTTCTTTTCAATTAGATACAATATCTTTTCTTTATGTGCTAGCTACATCACAATCCACTCTACTCACCAACAATGTTAAAAAACTGTGTAGTACTTTATGTAACAAAGTGATAACATCAGTGGATTTACTGTGTACTGTCAGTTGTAAGATAAACATTACAGTTGGATATTGTGATAAAAAAACAACCTAAATTCACTATAAAATGCTGCGAATATAATGGTTCAGTGTATAGTATCAACATCTGGAAAAATTCTGTTTACATCACCAGCCCCAATGTAGCGAATATCATCAATACCTCGGCCAGGTATGTAAGCACCCTGAGAAGCTATTATTGTAGTTAGCAAAACCTTCATCATGATTTATCAGATTAAATTGGCATCATTTGATGACATGTACACTAGAACATAAGACCTTTTAATAATTATGGAGTTATATAGAAAAAAATATAATATTGTAGTACTGTATATGTTTGCTTAAAGCATTAAGGGGAAGATTTAATAAAGCTTGGAGAGAGATAAACTAATGAGAGATAGAGCACCAGCCAATCAGCTCCCAACTGTTACTTTACAGGCTGTTAGGAGCTGATTGGTTGGTACTTTATCTCTCACAATTTTATCTCTCTCCAAGCTTACTTACGGTAAATATCCCCTTTAAACCTGTATGTTAATTATGTGAATCACAAAGTGTCTGTTTATATCTCAGGGTATACAGATGTGTCCACATACACCTTTGCTCAAATTGTACCAAATAACCCCTTTTGGCATTCCCAAGTGGCTTTTTCTTTAAATACAGTATGCATCTTAGTTGCTTTTCGAATGCAACAAAAGTACATTCATGAAAAAATAAGGAATACTGTGTTTAAGTATATCTGCACACATCAATATCAGTCAAAGAACCCCATATTAATATTTGATTAGGGGGTGCTATCAAATGACACAAAAGAATAAATATTTTCAAAATACTAAGAAGGAAATAAAAGTTTTGTCTATTGTGTGGCCCACTATGTTTTTATAGTTATAATATAACATTTGAATCTTTGTTAGAAATGTATTAAAAATGTCCCTTTGAGGGACAAGGCCAACGAAATGTAAGTTAAAAATAGAAAGAGATAGGTGTATAATTAATTGAAAAATGTGAAATAAAATCGAGAAATGTCCTCGTTGTGTGTCCTCCTTATTACTTGTTACTTAAATCAATGTATTATATACTTCAAAGTTCTGGGTTAATTTATCCCTCTCCTAATTTATAGTAATGATCGTGTTTTTGACAAGTTACATCTGATTTGTGAGATCCCTCCTATTAGAGTAACTAGATGGAAGTTATGAGGTTATATTACCTTACTTGAAATTCGGTCTCTTTATACAGATGATTTGAATCTTGGCAAATTAATACTAGATAACCCTGAGTATTAGTAGGTGTTCATATAAATTGTATATCTGCGTACAGAAAAGATTGTGCACACTGCTTAAATATTGCTGTTTGTGATTGGATCTTCACACTCAGGTATGGGAATATTGATATACACTTCCCTCAATTGTTATAATAATAACACATACCAAGGTTAATTATATAGTTAATTTGGGAGTCTATTCATATTGTTCGCCAATGTGCAATAAATTATTATGAAGTGTTATTAGTCAAATTCACATTGACTCAATATAAAAATTATTTACCACAGCATCAGTTATTAGCTTAGGGGATGGGAATCCTGCAGCTTATTTATTTATAGTAGGATCTTTATTAGTATAAGGGTACATTCACAGCCTTTATTACACAACCTACAGTCAATTGCTCTGCTTCTCCCCATGTAGTCACACACTGCACCTTGTGTTAATTTTATGGATCCAAACAGTGTATCCTGGACAACTACATAGAAACAATGCTGCTGTAACGGCGATTATATGAGTTCTCTCATGTCCACACATTCGGGTACATGATAAATCGTAGGCAAAACGTCATCTTTCATGGATAAACATCATGTTCGTCCATGAAAGATGACGTTTTGCCTCTTTCTGAGACCCGATTTTTGGCGGCAAAAATTAGAATTTGGCGGGAAAATCTGAACTAATCCGAACCCACTCATCTCTAGTATAAAGAGACCGAATTCCAAGTAAGGTAATATAAACTCATAACTTCCATCTAGTTACTCCGATAGTAGGGGTCTCACAAATGAGATGTAACTTGTAATAAACATGATCATTACTATAAATTAGGAGAGTGATAAATTAACCCAGAACTTCAAAGGATAAAATACATTGATTTAAGTAACAAGTAATAAGGAGGACACACAACAAGGACATTTCTCGATTTTATGATACATTTTTCAATTCATTATTCACCTATCTCTTTCTATTTTTAACTTACATTTCTAATAATGATTAACATTTTAAATTATAACTATAAGAACATTTTCTTTCCTTCTTAGTATTTGAAAATAAAAGTACATTGCAAGGGTACATTGACTTCTGGGTCTTACACTACTTGTGTGTCTGTGTGTAACGAAGTTGCAAATCTGGGTAAAAATTGATACGAGTGGCCACACCATGACTCCCGCCACAAATCACTATGCTTAATCTGCGACTTTGTACACATTTTATACCAATTACTTTGTGACAAAAGTACTATTTAGTGTTCCTGGTACACTATAAGCGACTTTGTATGCAGCTACGATGGGAATAAGATGCAAAATTTTGGGAAAAGTATGTGCCATATGCCACGAAAACACCTGTTCAAGAGTTTACTTTGTTGGATATTGTTATGAAGATTGCCATGTACTCTAAACAATTGTATCCATCTATGATTATACATGTTTACATCTTCATGATTTAATACTTTAATTTAATAGTAACTGTGTTTAATTTTACTTTTTAATTGAGTTTATTTATATTACAGCTATGGGTTGGAACAGACATGTTTCCTCCTGGCTCAGAACTATATGATTCATATACAAAACTGGGAGATAAATCTACCCTAAGTTTGTATTAGATATTTATTGCAGATGAAGGGCTCGGTTTTGGCTTGGATCAAAATGTCATCTTTGTCCGTGAAAGATGACGTTTTGCATCGTTTTTTACCTTTATTCAAGGCACGTGGATTATTTTACTATCTGACTTGACAACCTGCCCGAGAGCATACATACAGTGTCAGAACTCACAGGAACAATAGTCTCTGTAAAGGATTTAAAAAAAAAAAAAAGTACAACATTAGCAAAATGAATCAGTCTGCAGAATAATTAGTCCCACTTAGTGCTGCTACATGTTGCTAGTAAATTGGAGGGATGATTGGATAGATAGATTTATAGACCTTTATGTCTAAAAGAGGAGAGAGGAAGTGGCTAGATCAGGGGTCAGGGAACTTTTTTACCTTTTACCCCAAAATATATTTAGATACGCCGACGTTACCCCCTTGATTTGAAGGGAAGAAAATCATATAGTAGTGCCCCCATATAATGCCCCTGTAGTAGTGCCCCCGTAGTTATGCCCCATATAATGCCCCTGTAGAAATGCCCCCGTAGTTATTCCCCTGTAGTAGTGCCCCCATAGTTATGCCCCTGTAGTAGTGCCCCCATATAAGGCCCCTGTAGTAGTGCCCCATATAGGGCCCCTGTAGTAGTGCCCCCATATAGGGCCCCTGTAGTTGTGCCCCCATATAGGGCCCCTGTAGTAGTGCCCCCATATAGGGCCCCTGTAGTAGTGCCCCCATATAGGGCCCCTGTAGTAGTGCCCTCATGTAGTGCCCTCATATAGGGCCCCTGTAGTAGAGCCCCCATATAATGCCCCTGTAGCAGTGACCCCATATAATTCCCCTATAGCAGTGCCCCCATATAATGCTCCTGTAGCTGTTCCCCCATATAATGCCCCTTTAGCAGTGTCCCTATATAATGCCCCTTTAGTAGTGCCCTCATATAGTGCCCCTGTAGTGCCGCTTGTACAAAGAAAAAAAAACACTTACCTTAATCTCCGCACATGCATCCGCCCCCATCCTGACTGCCCGGCTGCTCCTCGGAACTATGGGAGAAACGTCATGACGTCTCTCCCATAGTGCACATGCGGAGAGCCGGAGTTCAGAAGAGAACTCCAGCCTCCGGCTAACGCGGAGCTGCATGGAAGGCACCGGACGCCCGCTGGTAATAACATCTCAGTGGGCGTCCGGCTTAGAGCCTCCCTGCGGCGCTGGGCTGGAGGACGCTGGCCAGTGACCTCCATTCCTGGGGGTAATGGACGGATAGCTGGGCATGCAATGATTAATATGCATGCCCGGCTGTCCGTCCATTACCCCCAGGAATTAAATTTTTACCCCATTTGGGGTAATTTACCCTGTTCCCCGACCAGTGGGCTACATAAATGCAATCAAATCTCTAGTAATACACTCAAACTCTTTGGTGTAAATAGTTGGGAGAGGGAATATGGGTATGTGCTATAAATAAGGAGTTCTCCACCTGGTACACATAAGGTGCGTACAGACAGAGCGATCAGGAAATACGATTACGACATCATAATCATACCGTTATCGGCAGATTGATCTGCATGTTCAGGGGATGGACAATGTCAGAAACGACCAACGGGAGTGCGCATCGCTGGTCATTGCCGACATAAAAGTGCACGATTTGTGCACGATTACTGAGCGATTGCATGATTACGATGTCGTAATCTTGCAATCGCTCAGTAATATCGCCCAGTGTGTACGCACCTTTACCAAAAAATAGACTTTGTTGTTTGAAGCCATCGAGCACTACTTAGATGTTTATGTGGATAGCATCACCCACCATCACCCATCACACTCCAACACTACTTTGCTGCCTCTCAGTAACACACTATGGGCCTCATTTACTAACGAGTTTCATCACCAAAACAATTGATAAATTTTACTGTGCACGATAATGCTGCTCCAGCCAATCAACTCCCAACTGTCAACTGTTCGAAAAATGACAGTTGGGAGCTGATTGGCTGGAGCACCAATTATCATACACAATGACATTTATCACTTGTTTTGGTGATAATACTCATGTAAAATGGGGGCCTATATTTATTATTAACTTTCATCTGCATTTCTGTTCATCTTTAGATCTTATGAGTTTATAAATGAATTCATCCATGTACCTTTTTCATCCTGCTTTTACTTATAGATCTGTCTTCTTTTACAAAACTATATGCCATAATTCATGCTAGGCCTTATCGTACATCTAATTATCTACACCATTCACCATCTCAATTCTACTCCATGCCTTCTCTCACTATATGCAAACTCTGTGTAAAGAAGTTCATTTATACATTGCTACAATGAGCCTAATTGGAACAATTAAATTCTTGCATAAGCAACGTGGGGTTTTCTCATGCTTAAGCCAGAGGCAAACTGCTCTTCTGGCTATTCATAGACAGGCCACTTCTTATTCATTCTTATCACGCTCTGCTAGGAGCAAGTCTTCCATTGTCTATCAGTATTTTGTCATTTTTGTTACTTAGGTTACTTTAGGATGGAAAAAAAGAGGTTTAAATATTCAGGATTCTGATAAGATGGCACAGAGGAATCTAAGGAGTCTTAAAGTACTTCTTCACCATTTTTAGGTGGTTATAGGCCATGTGTAATTGCTGTTGGTTGCTGTTCTCAGCAGGCCCTTGCTGACAAGACTTGTTGGTGGATGTAGCTCTCTAAGCACCAGCACCAGTTAGTCTCATCTTTATAAACTGTGGTAGCTCTCAGCCACCATTGAGAGCAATATGGGCTGCATTAGAATATGAAATAAAGTGAAAAAGCTTAACATCAAATATTGGTATATGTAGTAAACAAACTACAATGCCCGGCGCTCAAAGATAAATATCTGAAATATTCCACCTGCTAGCTAGTAGCAATCTTTGATCTAGCTAAGACCAAATAATTGAGAAATCAACCTAAAAGCAACAACACGTGTAGCTACTGCGCAAGGTGGATGGTAATGGTTGGTGTCAATACAAATGTTATATGTGCTCTCTGTTCAAATGAATAGAAGACTGGATCAGTAAAATACTCTATTTAATAACAATTAAATGCACATAAATAATCACAATCCTATCACTAAAAACTCCAGATGATAATAAATATTGTAGCGACAATTGCAACTAGATAAAGAACACTGTAGTTAAACATAAATAAAATGATAAAAGGAATGCTGGCGTCCCAGCTATTAATATAAAATGCAAGAATTCACTTGATCTCTTAGTAAACAATATAGGGTGCTCTAAGCATGGCCACACTAATATACATACGGTCCCATGGAGATGTTCACAATTATGTCAAAGTAGTATCCAAATAGATATATATCTCACGGGATACAATGATGTAGATATGATGTACACATCGAAGGCACTAAATGGTATGCTCTTCTAATCTTCTAATGAAGACTGTAGACACAATTGACATATACCGCTGATATAAGACATGCAGGGCTTGCTGGGCATTAAGTCCTCCAGTGACTCCTGCCCTAGGCGCATGTTACAATGTAGCGGCTCTGGCCGCTGGATAATTCCAAGCAAGGTGTGCGCTGAAGGTCAGCTGATCGGCAAGTCCCGCTATGTGTGTAACGGGTAGGGCTTGCTGGGCAAGAAGTCCTCCAGCAGCTCCTAACCCCAGCACACCTGCGTTGGGACAATACCAATTTCTGGCTGGGTGATCCACAAGTCCTGCTAGGCAAATGCTCAATAGAGCAGCTGTAGTAGTGTTGAGTCCTCCTGGTAAGCACTTGGTGGCTCTGGTCAACGCGTTTCGTCCTATATCAAGTTAGGACTTTTTAAAGACTGAAGACATACCTCTATTTGGTCTCCTTTTAAGCTTCCAGGATTAATTTAATTGATTATTTAACTCCATGCATATGAGTTACCCTTATTTCTTCAATTAAAACATCAGATAATGAAAGGCAAAGAGAGATCAAGTAAACACCTGTATATGGATATAGATATAAATCCATATGCATAATTATTTTTCTATAATTCAGCATATTGAGAATATATATACACACACACTAGTTGATATTAGCAATTATTGCGATCTATATATAAATTAGTAATCAATAGGCCGGATTAAAAATCTGTTAACAATGTTAATACTATTCCAAGTCTCCCATATAAGGTTAAATATCTCCATAAAGGAGCATATATAAACATGTAGTGGATAATTCATTAATATATATTATACATATACACATGAACATATAATTTAATTAAAGAGTGATACATATCTATATGCTTAGTAAATATTATCTCTAAAGCACATTGAGGTATATAGGAGATACTACGGGGAAAGATCAAAATACAGAATACTAAGAAAAGAGAGACTCAATTTAAAGCACAGCTGCATATTTATGAATAATATCTTTCAGACATATTCAATTGAGAGAGATGCGAGAGGGAAGAATGGCTCTAACATGTTGTATATTGAGGTATCTAGGGATATAACACCTAATCTGACCAACATTGCAATAACATAAATTGGTTGATCCAATATGCAAAAATGTTTGAGTTGGTCAATGATTCAATTGTCTGTGTTGAATAAACAACCTTTAACAAAAATGACTAATACATATACTGGAGGGTATAACAGTAGAAGTGTGGCGACCGACGTCCCTCACACTACACTGGAATTCCCTCACTCATATCTGCAGATATTATGATAAATGAACATCAGAACTGTATAGAGCACTAAACATCCTAGCATATGTGGCCCGTATGGAATAAGTGGATAGACCATGGAAAACTATCTATGAATGATATGACCTACTATAGTGTTAGTCTAACGACATATAATCTAATGCCTCATTAAGACCTTTAGGGCTCAATGTATCTAATTTGAAGATCCAGGCTGCTTCTCCCAAACAAAGTTTGCAGAACCGATTGCCACCTCTTTTAGTTGATCCAAAATGTTCCACTGCTACCACTGTCAAGCCTTGTGGATTTCCATCATGACATTGAGAAAAATGTCATGCTACACTGTGTGTATGTACTCTATTGATAATGTTCTGTCTATGCTCCCTAAACCTGGTTTTGATTGACCTTGTAGTGCGGCCTACATACTGTAGGGAGCACGGACATTGGAGCACATACACACAGTGAGTTGTTTCACAATTCATGAATTGTTTGATTGGAAATACTCTTCCATTTGCAGTAGAAACAATATTTTTGGCTTTATTTAACATGTGTTTACACGTCAAACAAATAGGTCTATTACACTTATAATTCCCCAATGGTTTTGATGGTAGCCATGAGGTATCATTGTCATACCTCTTCGATGCAAGTTCACTAGGTGCTAGCACATTTTTTAGATTCATATTCTTTCTAAACGTAATTCTAGGCTTATCATTTATACAATTTTTTAATATAGGATCCTGTAATAAAATTGGAAAATTATTATAAATAATTTTCTTGATATTGTTAGATTTAACATTATATCGGGAAATAAATGTAACACCATTATTTGAAAATTTTTCTTTATGATCAGATTTCGATTCAGGTTCTCTATCATCTCGATTCACAAGAAGTTCCCTTCTATTAATTGATTTACCATAATCTATCGCACTTTCCAATAGATATTCAGGATAACCCCTTCTTCTAAAATGTGTCATCATCTCCATTTGAATATAAAAATCGTCATTATCGGCACAATTCCGTCTTAATCTTAATACCTGATTTTTTGGGATATTTTCTATCCAGGGTTTATAATGTCCACTTTTGTAGTGCAAATAATTATTTGCACCTACAGGTTTAACATAATTTGAAGGAACCATAACACCATCTCGTATTGAGAGAGTGATATCTAAGTAATTAATAGAGTCAAAACTAAAATTATAAGTGAAAGTGAGATTATAAGTGTTACTATTCAAATACTTAACAAAATCTTGTGCACGTGATTGTCCCCCTTTCCAAATAATAAATAAATCATCAATAAAACGGCCATAGAGGACCAGGTCATCTCTATATGGGCCGCTCCAGATGAACTCATCTTCGAAGCGGCCCATATAGAGATTCGCAAAACTCGGCGCAAACCTGGTCCCCATGGCCATCCCAAGTGCTTGTAAATAATAAGTTTTATCAAATAAAAAATAATTGTGAGTGAGTATAAATAATATAGAATTTAATACAAAGTCACGTTGTTTTACTGATACACTTTCATCAGTTTCTAGATAGTATCTAACAATATCCAATCCATTTTGGTGAGGAATGTTGGTATACAATGCTTGGACATCTAGGGTTAGTAAGCCCCACCCCTCTGTCCAACTCACTTCTGAAATCTTTTGTAAGAATTGTTTTGTATCCTTCAAATGTGATTTTAAATTAACGACGTGACTCTGTAAGTGAACATCAACAAAATGTGACAAATTAGAAGTAATTGAACCTATACCGGAAATAATAGGATGCCCAGGAGGTGAAATAAGTGATTTGTGAATTTTTGGTAAATGATAAAAAATTGGAGTGATGGGGTGTGCGCAGTGTAAAAATTTGTACTCTTCCTTAGATATCACTCTCTCATTCTTGGCGTCAACCAACATATTTTCAAATTCTCAAAATATTTAGGTAAAGTAATATAATATTTATTGTCACATAACTGTCTTTTAGCTTCACAGATATAGTCAATTTTATCCTGGATAATAATTCCTCCTCCTTTATCTGCTGATCTTAATATAAGTGAACTATTATCTTTTAATTGTTTTAGAGCTAATCTTTCTTCTTTAGACAGGTTTTGTTTAAATGACAAAGGACTATATTTATTTTTCTCTTTTTTCTCTACTTTTGAACAAAGAGTTTTAAATTCATTCAAGGTTTTATTATAAAAGAAGTTAATAGCAGGGCTTTTATGTTCAAGGGGAAAGAATTGTGATTTTTTTTCTTTAATTTAGTGAATTTTGCAACTGTGGCATTTTCTTTTTGTACTTTGCTGTCAAATAATAATACTTCCGTGTTATTCTCCTTCCATAATTCTTCTAAACAAGATAAGCCTTCTTCATCTGATTCGTTCAATATGATAGGTATATCTGTAGTTGTATTATTGGTATTTAAGGATTTGTAAGAAATATCATTTTCTACATAACTCCGATAAATTTATTTAAATCCAAAAATAATTAAAAAATATTTGGTTCTTTAGTAGGTGCAAAACTAAAACCCTTTTTTAACAATTTAATTTGATTATCAGTAAGTTCTTGTGAAGAAAGATTGTATATTCCTGTAGTATCTATCTGTATCTTACTTTCCTTATTCCCTTTTCCTCTACCTCTTCTTCCTCTCTTTCTCTGCGTTTTCCTCTTGGGGTTAAATTGGTGTGGATATCATTTAACTTCAAGTGATGGTGCTTGTTGAGCTGAAAAAAATCCTCAGTAGATGTTAACCTTTCCCTAGGTTTCTTGGGTGCTACATTGAGAGGTTTGTATGTTCTCTCTTGAGGAATGTTTCTCTTGTGTGAAAAGTGATCCATATGTGTCTGATCTCTGGATTCTATAGGAGAATGAGATCGCTGATACATAGGTTTTCTATAAGTTGATCCTTTATCTATATCTTTCCCAAATGTGAAATTTCTATCGGAAAGAGGTTGATCCCTCATATACACATCTCTCTTTTTCTTATTGTAAGATCTAATTTTGTCATTCCTGTAATCTTCTTGATCTCTTATTAGTTTCTGTTTTTTAGTTAATATTATTTCTCTTTCAAATCTCTCCACTCTATTATTAATTTGTTCATCCTTTTCTTTAAATTAAATATGTTCCTTGTGTTTAAGTAGATCATCCTTAATAACCTCAATTTCGTTAATTATTTTTGTAACTCTTTCATTCCTATATTTAATTAGGAGTTTTATAAGGGAAAATGAGCAATTATCCAGTATTTCATCCCATTCTTTCTGTAAGTCTGTAAAGGTTGTTTATTCAACACAGACAATTGAATCGTTGACAACCTCAAACATTTTTGCATATTGGATCAACCAAATTATGTTATTGCAATGTTGGTCAGATTAGGTGTTATATCCCTAGATACCTCAATATACAACATGTTAGAGCCATTCTTCCCTCTTGCATCCCTCTCAATTGAATATGTCTGAAAGATATTATTCATAAATATGCAGCTGTGCTTTAAGTTGAGTCTCTCTTTTCTTAGTATTCTGTATTTTGATCTTTCCCCGTAGTATCTCCTATATACCTCTATGTGCTTTAGAGATAATATTTACTAAGCATATAGATATGTATCACTCTTTAATTAAATTATATGTTCATGTGTATATGTATAATATATATTAATGAATTATCCACTACATGTTTATATATGCTCTTATATGGAGTTATTTAACCTTATATGGGAGACTTGGAATAGTATTAACATTGTTAACAGATTTTTATTCCGGCCTATTGATAACTAATTTATATATAGATCGCAATAATTGCTAATATCAACTAGTGTGTGTGTATATATATTCTCAATATGCTGAATTATAGAAAAATAATTATGCATATGGATTTATATCTATATCCATATACAGGTGTTTACTTGATCTCTCTTTGCCTTTCATTATCTGATGTTTTAATTGAAGAAATAAGGGTAACTCATATGCATGGAGTTAAATAATCAATTAAATTAATCCTGGAATCTTAAAAGGAGACCAAATAGAGGTATGTCTTCAGTCTTGAAAAAGTCCTAACTTGATATAGGATGAAACGCGTTGACCAGAGCCACCAAGTGCTTACCAGGAGGATTCAACACTACTACAGACGCTCTATTGAGCATTTGCATGGCAGGACTTGCGGATCACCCAGCCAGAAATTGATATTGTCCCAACATAGGCGTGCTGGGGTTAGGAGCTGCTGGAGGACTTCTTACCCAGCAAGCCCTACCCGTTACATGCATAGCGGGACTTGCCGAACAGCTGACCTTCAGCGCACACCTTGCTTGGAATTATCCAGCGGCCGCAGCCGCTACATTGTAACACGCGCCTAAGGCAGGAGTCACTGAAGGACTTAACACCCAGCAAGCCCTGCATGTCTTATATCAGCGGTATATGCCGATTGTGTCTACAGTCTTCATTAGAAGATTAGAAGAGCATACCATTTAGTGCCTTCGATGTGTGCATCATATCTACATCATTGTATCCCGTGAGATATATATCTATTTGGATACTACTTTGACATAATTGTGAACATCTCCATTGGACCGTATGTATATTAGTGTGGCCACGCTTAGAGCACCCTATATTGTTTACTAAGAGATCAAGTGAATTCTTGCATTTTATATTAATAGCTGGGATGCAAGCATTACTTTTATCATTTTATTTATATTTAACTACAGTGTTCTTTATCTAGTTGCAATTGTCGCTACAATATTTATTATCATCTGGAGATTTTAGCGATAGGATTGTGATTATTTATGTGCAATTAATTGTTATTAAATAGAGTATTTTACTGATCCAGTCTTCCATTCATTTGAACAGAGAGCACATATAACATTTGTATTGACACCAACCATTACCATCCACCTTGCGCAGTAGCTACACGGGTTGTTGCTTTTAGGTTGATTTCTCAATTATTTGGTCTTAGCTAGATCAAAGATTGCTACTAGCTAGCAGGTGGAATATTTCCGATATTTATCTTTGAGCGCCGGGTATTGTAGTTTGTTTACTACATATACCAATATCGTTGTTTCCAATTTTAGTGATACCCTTGGCAGCTCATTTAAATTTATTATATTTATTAAATTACAATCTACTATTGAGTTTGTACTCTCTGTTCAAATGGCAGATTTTAGAAGTTACTATGAAAGAAAAACTAGACGTGATATGTATTTATCTTCTATGAATGTAGATTTAATCAATGAACCAGAGCCTAAAAGGAACCCTGATATGAATAAATTATTCTATTTACTTAAAGAGGAAATGAGGAATTGGTGGGACAGTATTTCTTTGCAAAAATATTTGGATGAAAAAATTGTACCTAGAGGTTTAAGGATATTTAAACATCTATCAATTAATGATAACCTAGACTTACAGAAAGAATGGGATGAAATACTGGATAATTGCTCATTTTCCCTTATAAAACTCCTAATTAAATATAGGAATGAAAGATTTACAAAAATAATTATTGAAATAGAGGTTATTAAGGATGATCTACTTAAACACAAGGAACATATTTCATTTAAAGAAAAGGATGACCAAATTAATAATAGAGTGGAGAGATTTGAAAGAGAAATAATATTAACTAAAAAACGGAGACTAATAAGAGATCAAGAAGATTACAGGAATGACAAAATTAGATCTTACAATAAGAAAAATAGAGATGTGTATATGAGGGAACAACCTCTTTCCGATAGAAATGTCACATTTAGGAAAGATATAGATAAAGGATCAACTTATAGAAAACCTATGTATCAGCGATCTCATTCTCCTATAAAATCCAGAGTTCAGAGACATATGGATCACTTTTCACACAAGAGAAACATTCCTCAAGAGAGAACATACAAACCTCTCAATGTAGCACCCAAGAAACCTAGGGAAAGGTTAACATCTACTGAGGATTTTTTTCAGTTCAACAAGCACCATCACTTGAAGTTAAACGATATCCACACCAATTTAACCCCAAGAGGAAAATGCAGAGAAAGAGAGGAAGAAGAGGTAGAGGAAAAGGGAATAAGGAAAGTAAGATACAGATAGATACTACAGGAATATACAATCTTTCTTCACAAGAACTTACTGATAATCAAATTAAATTGTTTTAAAAGGGTTTTAGTTTTGCACCTACTAAAGAACCAAATATTTTTGAATTATTTTTGGATTTAAATAAATTTATGAGGGAGTTATGTAGAAAACGATATTTTGCTTACAAATCCTTAAATACCAATATCACAACTACAGATATACCTATCATATTGAACGAATCAGATGAAGAAGGCTTATCTTGTTTAGAAGAATTATGGAAGGAGAATAACACGGAAGTATTATTATTTGACAGCAAAGTACAAAAAGAAAATGCCAGAGTTGCAAAATTCACTAAATTAAAGAAAAAAAATCACAATTCTTTCCCCTTGAACATAAAAGCCCTGCTATTAACTTCTTTTATAATAAAACCTTGAATGAATTTAAAACTCTTTGTTCAAAAGTAGAGAAAAAAGAGAAAAATAAATATAGTCCTTTGTCATTTAAACAAAACCTGTCTAAAGAAGAAAGATTAGCTCTAAAACAATTAAAAGATAATAGTTCGCTTATATTAAGATCAGCAGATAAAGAAGGCAGAATTATTATCCAGGATAAAATTGACTATATCTGTGAAGCTAAAAGACAGTTATGTGACAATAAATATTATCTTACTTTACCTAAAGATCTCACTATAAATTATTGTCGAGAATTTGAAAATAGGTTGGTTGATGCCAAGAATGAGAGCGCGATATCTGAGGAAGAGTACAAAATTTTACACTGCGCACACCCCATCACTCCAATTTTTTATAATTTACCAAAAATTCACAAATCACTTATTTCAACTCCTGGGCGTCCTATTATTTCCGGTATAGGTTCAATTACTTCTAATTTGTCACATTTTGTTGATGTTCACTTACAGAGTCACGTCGTTAGTTTAAAATCACAATTGAAGGATACAAAACAATTCTTACAAAAGATTTCAGAAGTGAGTTGGACAGGGGTGGGGCTTACTCACCCTAGATGTCCAAGCATTGTATACCAACATTCCTCACCAAAATGGATTGGATATTGTTAGATACTATCTAGAAACTGATGAAAGTGTATCAGTAAAACAACGTGACTTTGTATTAAATTCTATATTATTTATACTCACTCACAATTATTTTTTATTTGATAAAACTTATTATTTACAAGCACTTGGGACGGCCATGGGGACCAGGTTTGCGCCGAGTTTTGCGAATCTCTATATGGGCCGCTTCGAAGATGAGTTCATCTGGAGCGGCCCATATAGAGATGACCTGGTCCTCTATGGCTGTTTTTTTGATGATTTATTTATTATTTGGAAAGTGGGACAATCACGTGCACAAGATTTTGTTAAGTATTTGAATAGTAACACTTATAATCTCACTTTCACTTATAATTTTAGTTTTGACTCTATTAGTTACTTAGATATCGCGCTCTCAATACGAGATGGTGTTATGGTTCCTTCAAATTATGTTAAACCTGTAGTTGCAAATAATTATTTGCACTACAAAAGTGGACATTATAAACCCTGGATAGAAAATATCCCAAAAAATCAGGTATTAAGATTAAGACGGAATTGTGCCGATAATGACGATTTTTATATTCAAATGGAGGAGATGATGACACATTTTAGAAGAAGGGGTTATCCTGAATATCTATTGGAAAGTGCGATAGATTATGGTAAATCAATTAATAGTAGGGAACTTCTTGTGAATCGAGAGGATAGAGAACCTGAATCGAAATCTGATCATAAAGAAAAATTTTCAAATAATGGTGTTACATTTATTTCCCGATATAATGTTAAATCTAACAATATCAAGAAAATTATTTATAATAATTTTCCAATTTTATTACAGGATCCTATATTAAAAAATTGTATAAATGATAAGCCTAGAATTACGTTTAGAAAGAATATGAATCTAAAAAATGTGCTAGCACCTAGTGAACTTGCATCGAAGAAGTATGACAATGATACCTCATGGCTACCATCAAAACCATTGGGGAATTATAAGTGTAATAGACCTATTTGTTTGACATGTAAACACATGTTAAATAAAGCCAAAAATATTGTTTCTACTGCAAATGGAAGAGTATTTCCAATCAAACAATTCATGAATTGTGAAACAACTCACTGTGTGTATGTGCTCCAATGTCCGTGCTCCCTACAGTATGTAGGCCGCACTACAAGGTCAATCAAAACCAGGTTTAGGGAGCTTAGACGGAACATTATCAATAGAGTACATACACACAGTGTAGCACGACATTTTTCTCAATGTCATGATGGAAATCCACAAGGCTTGACAGTGGTAGCAGTGGAACTTTTTGGATCAACTAAAAGAGGTGGCAATCGGTTCCGCAAACTTTGTTTGGGAGAAGCATCCTGGATCTTCAAATTAGATACATTGAGCCCTAAAGGGCTTAATGAGGCATTAGATTATATGTCGTTAGACTAAAACTATTGTAGGTCATATCATTCATAGATAGTTTTCCATGGTCTATCCGCTTATTCCATACGGGCCACATATGCTAGGATGTTTAGTGCTCTATACAGTTCTGATGTTCATTTATCATAATATCTGCAGATATGAGTGAGGGAATTCCAGTGTAGTGTGAGGGACGTCGGTCGCCACACTTCTACTGTTATACCCTCCAGTATATGTATTAGTCATTTTTGTTAAAGGTTGTTTATTCAACACAGACAATTGAATCGTTGACCAACTCAAACAATTTGGCATATTGGATCAACCACATTATGTTATTGCAATGTTGGTCAGATTAAGTGTTATATCCCTAGATACCTCAATATACAACATGTTAGAGCCATTCTTCCCTCTCGCATCTCTCTCAATTGAATATGTCTGAAAGATATTATTCCTAAATATGCAGCTGTGCTTTAAGTTGAGTCTCTCTTTTCTTAGTATTCTGTATTTTGATCTTTCCCCGTAGTATCTCCTATATACCTCAATGTGCTTTAGAGATAATATTTACTAAGCATATAGTTAATATGTATCACTCTTTAAATTATATGTTCTTGTGTATATGTATAATATATATTAATGAATTATCCACTACATGTTTATATATGCTCCTTTATGGAGATATTTAACCTTATATGGGAGACTTGGAATAGTATTAACATTGTTAACAGATTTTTAATCCGGCCTATTGATTACTAATTTATATATAGATCGCAATAATTGCTAATATCAACTAGTGTGTGTGTGTGTATATATATTCTCAATATGCTGAATTATAGAAAAATAATTATGCATATGGATTTATATCTATATCCATATACAGGTGTTTACTTGATCTCTCTTTGCCTTTCATTATCTGATGTTTTAATTGAAGAAATAAGGGTAACTCATATGCATGGAGTTAAATAATCAATTAAGTTAATCCTGGAAGCTTAAAAGGAGACCAAATAGAGGTATGTCTTCAGTCTTGAAAAAGTCCTAACTTGATATAGGATGAAATGCGTTGACCAGAGCCACCAAGTGCTTACCAGGAGGATTCAACACTACTACAGTCGCTCTATTGAGTATTTGCCTAGCAGGACTTGCGGATCACCCAGCCAGAAATTGGTATTGTCCCAACACAGGCATGCTGGGGTTAGGAGTTGCTGGAGGACTTCTTGCCCAGCAAGCCCTACCCGTTACACGCATAGTTGGACTTGCCGATCAGCTGACCTTCAGCGCACACCTTGCTTGGTATTATCCAGCGGCCAGAGCCGCTACATTGTAACACGCGCCTGGGGCAGGAGTCACTGGAGGACTTAACGCCCAGCAAGCCCTGCATGTCTTATATCAGCTGTATATGCCGATTGTGTCTACAGTCTTCATTAGAAGATTAGAAGAGCATACCATTTAGTGCCTTCGATGTGTACATCATATCTACATCATTGTATCCCGTGAGATATATATCTATTTGGATACTACTTTGACATAATTGTGGACATCTCCATGGGACCGTATGTATATTAGTGTGGCCATGCTTAGAGCACCCTATATTGTTTACTAACGATCAATTGAATTCTTGCATTTTATATTAATAGCTGGGACGCCAGCATTCCTTTTATCATTTTATTTATGTTTAACTACAGTGTTCTTTATCTAGTTGCAATTGTCGCTACAATATTTATTATCATCTGGAGTTTTTAGCGATAGGATTGTGATTATTTATGTGCAATTAATTGTTATTAAATAGAGTATTTTACTGATCCAGTCTTCCATTCATTTGAACAGAGAGCACATATAACATTTGTATTGACACCAACCATTACCATCCACCTTGCGCAGTAGCTACACAGGTTGTTGCTTTTAGGTTAACATCAAATATTGTTAGCACTTTACTGCCAGCTATGACACCTGTACATGTGCATACACAAAATGTGATAGCCTGGAGGTGAGGAGTATGAAGGCTGCCGGTGAGGGACAGGAGGTTATTATAGGGACAGTACACCTAATGCCTTCAAAAAGTGAGCTCAGCTTTTTGGAGCTTGGTGAATTGTCCCTGATGTTAGTCCCCATATAGAATAATGGAAACTGCAGTTTGCAGGGTTAGTTTGCCGAATGTAAGACATACAGGGTGTTTCACTCGCTATTGGCCCCAAATTATTTCTTATAACTTTTAAAGTAATTGACATAATTTAGTGAAATTTGGCCCAGCCCCACCTCTTGTCTATGTGTTACATGCTGAGTCGATAAAGGTTCATATCGGCACTTAATCTACAGACACAATGAATATGGACGTCTCAGTACACAACACCACTGTCAGCAGCAGGAATATCTTCTGACTAGCAGTGGCTCAACCAGGGGTGGGGCTGCAACGCAGTCCAAAATTCAAATAGGGGAACCACACCAACTGCCATCCTCACTGGCGTTTTCACTGGCAGTTGGTGTGACTCCCCTATTTGAATTCTGAACTGCGCTGCTGACTAGGGTTGTGATCAGCTGGCCCTCACTTCGCACAGGCGTGAACAGCTGTTCTGGATGTTAATGGCGACCCATTTCCACACTTGCTGTGACTTACTCATGTTTCTCATAGACCAAGGTATGTCTGTGTCACATTTCACTAAATTATATCAATTACTTTAAAAGTTTTAAGAAAAACTTTGTGGCCAATAGTAAGTGAAATACCCTGTATCTCTGGTATCTCCTGTGTTAGTGTCTTCTTAAATGGGCAGGCTGCTTAAATCATGTATGCTTCATAAATAGGCCCATGGTCTTGATTCTCCGCTGGGTAAAATAGAATCTGTGAATCCATTTAACTTGTATGAGTTGGTTTTAGGTGCTAATTATAGAAGAGAGAAGGCAGGAATAAACTTACTCCTATTTATAATAATCAAGCTCTCACATATTTATCATGTTGTTTTCAATGGAAATGAACAATAATCTCATAAAATTATGAACATGAACATTCCATAGTGCATCTCTTCATGCCTCATGCATATTAATACTCTTTTAGAATTAGAAATACAATCTGTGGCAAGCTAAAGTCATTTGGGAATAAAAAATACTTATTTTTATGATGTATTTCCAATAAATGCACCTTAACATAACTGAAAACTATTTTCACATTCCATTTGCTAAACACAATTTTTTTTTATTTGTTGTAGAGTCATAAGTCACATATTATAATGCAAAAGATAGGGGTCTATTTATTAAGCAGTGTTAGGAGACAAAGTGACAAATTGAAAGGAGATAAGGTACCAGCCAATCAGCTCCCAACTGTTATTTTTCAAACACAGCCTGTGAGATGGCAGTTAGGAGCTGATTGGCTGGCATCTTATCACTTTGCACTCTGGGTCTCATTCAGACCGCTCGCGAGCGCAGGACGCTCGCAAGCGGGTCGATGTTACCCAAATGCGCATGTGCACGATGGAGGCTGCTCCGTCGTGCGCATGCGCGAGACCCGGCGAGCGACGGGGAAGCCGTTGCTCGGGGTCTCGCACCAAAGGGGGCGTGCTGTCGATGGTGAGTGACAGCACGCCCCCTTTGGTGGGCGTGCCAGGGCGTGGCTGCCCAGACGGAGGCGTTCCCATGGGAACGCCTACCGTCTGGGTCCGGCCCCACTGACATCACTAGTGATGTCAGTGGGATTGATTTTGGCTCTGATAGAGCCAAAATCACTCCAGGGCTTGCGGCAGCGAGATCCTACCGCAGGGTCTCGTTGCAAGCCCAATGGTCGCGATGGTCTTGACCATCGCGACCATCATCATGGACGCTCGCATAAGGAGGACGCACCAAAAAAAAAAAAATGCCCTGATTCAGAGCGGGCGCTCGTTCAGAGCATCCGGCTCTGAATCAGGCCCGCTGTCTCCTAACACTTCTTAGTAAATAGACCCCAAAATGACTGTTCCCATTTCTGAATACAATCAGCTCTAAATTTTACCAGCTCTATATTTAAATTAAAGGAAATATCCACAGCACTCGTGAGACACAAGTCAATGCTTTGTTTTCTAAATACTCATATTAGGATTTAATTATAAGAATTTATGGTGCATACACACGGTCAGATTTTTCTTCAGATCTGAACGATAACGATTTCAAAAATTATTCAATCGCTCATATCTGAAGGAGAATCTGACATATATGACATGTTTGAACGATGCGCGTTCCCGATGGTCAGATAACAATATCTGACATCTGATGTATTTGCAGTCAGTTTTGGACGATTTCAGTCATTTTACTGCAGTCAAAAATCGTTCGTGGTTCAAATTGTTCAAATCCTTTGCAAAATCTTTCAAATCATTGATCAAATTGTTCAATCGTTCATCTGACACATCTGACCGTGTGTATGTTCCATTAGGGGTAAATTTACTAAGATGGGAGTTCTATTTAAGAAGTGATGTTGCCCATAGCAACCAATCAGATTCTATTTCTCATTTATCTAGCAGCTTTTAGAAGATAATACCTGGAATCTGATTGGTTGCTATGGGCAACATCACTTCTTAAATAGAACTCCCATCTTAGTAAATTTACCCCTAAGAGTGTTTAGGGAATAAGAGCAGTACAACACCACAACACGCTGACTGGGAGATCATGTAGCAGTGAGGAGAGCAGCGGCTGCTTTTCGATCCCACCAGATAGTTTGAATTGAATACTATAGATCATAAGTAAAATTTTTGATGACTTGATTTCACTTAGGACAATTCGCCAAAGCCTGAATTCACAGTTCTTCATGGATTCATCCTTTAAATAGCACTGTGTATTCTTAAATCATTAGCAATCCAGAAACAGTATACAGTAGCCATTACTTTTATTTCTACTTGCATCACAAGTAAAAATGGGCAGTAAAATTATACACAGTAAACATAATTTACAATAAATATCAAGTCTATCTATGTCAAATGAATGTCATGTCATGCAAACAGCATGTCCAATAATAATCATCATTCCATGCAAACTTCTTACCCAATGAGCATCATGCCCAGCAATTGCTATTCCCAGAAAGTATTATGTCCAAAGACATTAGCTAGCTGTTACGCCAACCAGGGCGTCAGGGAGTTGAGACAATTTTTTTGTGAGGTGGAGTTCCAAACAGACCTTACACTGTATTCAATGTTCATTAGCAATCTTGCCACAATTTATTCCGCCAAAGTGATGATTTTCTGTAACTGCATTCTCCGCCAGGCTGTGCAAAGTCTTACCAATTAAACCTTTACTGACAATACATTACCAGGGCCGCAACTAGGGGGGGCCGAAGGTGCATGTGCACCGGGTGCGCCACTGTACCCGGTGCCAGTGACCTTCAGCCCGGAGCTGCAGAGAGGCTCCAAGCCGGACGTCAGCTGGTAATATTTATTACCAGCGGGCGCCCGGCTCCTTCTCTGCAGCGATGCGGTGTAGCCGGAGCCGGAGGTTGGAGTTCTCTCCCGAACTCAAGCTTCCGGCTCTCCCCACGGGCAATATGGGAGAGACGTAATCACGTTTCCCCCACAGTTCCGAGGAACAGCCGGCGGACCGGACGCGATGCTGGATGCAGGAGCAGGGTTCAAGGTAAGTATTTTTTTTTAATAAGCTGCACTACTGGGGCATTATTATGGGGTCATGGGCATTACCATGGGGGCATGGGCAATAATGGGCATTACTAATGGGGCATGAGCAATACAGGGGCATTACTATTGGGGCATGGGCACTACAGAGGCATTACTGTAAGGGCACTACATGGATATTACTATGGGGCATGGGCACTACAGGGCATTACTATGAGAGCATGTGCACTACAGGGGCATTACTATGAGAGCATGGACACTACAGGGGCATTACTATGAAAACATGGGCATTACAGGGGCATTACCACAAGGGCATTAATATGGGAGCATGGGCACTACAGGGGCATTACTCTGAAAGTATGGGCACTACAGGGGCATTACCACAAGGGTATTAATATGGGAGCATAAGCACTACAGGGGCATTACTATGGGAGTATTAACATATGGGCATTAGTATGGGGACATTACAATATGGGCACTACTACAGGGGCATTGCTATGGGGGCATTATCATATGGGCACTACTACAGGGGCATTACTATATGGGCACTACTACAGGGGCATTACTATAGGGGCACTGCTGCAGAGGAAATTACCAGGGGGGGGTGCCAAATTACTGTCTTGCCCCTGGTGACAAAAATCCTAGTTTTGGCCCTGACATTACCTAGCTGAGCAAAATATTAGAAGCATTTTGACCACCTCACTTCACAGCACTGCATATACCTGTGTTTTGGGTTTTTTGTAGATTGAGTGGAGGGTGAGTACGAGGCTGTGAGAAGGCTAGAGAGGTGGGATTGCAGCGCAGTACAAATTCAAATAGGGGAGACACACCAACTGTCATTTCACACGCTGCCAAACATAGATGGCCAGGACTCACTGGCAGTTGGTGTGGCTCCCCTATTTTACTTTTGGACTACTCTGCAGCCCCACCCCTGGAGCCACCACTGTAGACAATGGTACCATAAGCCAGTGGCCTGCCAGGGACAAGCCACCTCATTAAATAACCTGTTGTTAACAGTGAGGATCATACTCTGCCTGAGTGGATCAGCTCTTTGTCTGTCAGCCTATAGCTAAAACAGGTTATTGTTGCCTGTAATATATGTGTAACACCACCCCCTTAGTGCAGTTGCACCTCATGGGCTGGGTGATCCCACTCTATAGGCTGACCACTACACCTAAACAGCAATACATACTATGAGGGGCCTGATGAGCCCTTCATACCCTATTCTGACCACTACCATGTAATCAGGGGAATTACATTAATTTGTAAACCTACATATCGTATTTAACCCTCACCCACTGTACTTCCTCTTAGTTCCCCTCAAGTAAAACCTCAAACTATTTACACATAGAAATGCATCTTTGAAGTAGAAACAAAGCTGCTTGTAGTTATATTTCAAATTATTTGTACTGCAATCATCTCGGTGAGGAAAGTATCAGTTTGCTTGGTTTTACTGATTACAATTAGCAAAGGTATTATATATGGTGACTTTTTTGAAAAGTTAAATTGGCACATGTAGGTTTCCTAGCATCTTTTACAACATAGCAAAGTGCTACTCCTAAATTCAATGCTGTACGGTTGGAACTGATAAACATGTCAAATGAATTGCACATTATTTTTGGGTTACTGATTATATTTTCTTTCCTGTTGAGAATTCCCGAAAGGATACTTTTGCATACTTTGCCAAGTTGGCTCAGTTCATGTGTTTTATCACATGCTGCAGCATGAAAAGAAGGACTCATTTATCAAGGTAATCTGACACAACATGGATCACTTCAATTGTCATTCACAGCATATTAAACTTGTTTAGTTATGTAGTCACAATAGGATTAGCCTGATTTACCTCCTCATTAAGATGATGTACAATATTAATTAGCTGACTAATAGACAAGGATAGTTAAATTAGCATTAGAAATAATGTTATGATTGTATGGTTCACTTATGTAGGTTTTGCTACGAAACCATTTTGCAATAATGATTGAACATATAAATATGCAGAAATAATCTAAGGTTTTGTTGAATTTTCATAGATAAATTAAACAACAATTATTTCACACATGCTATTTCTGTTTTTTTAAAACTAAATATTCCTTAGCTGTCATAAATGTTGATCTCATGATATTTTCGCATGTGTATGGATGTTTTAGCAATATACGGATCTGTCCCTTGTGCAGAAAACTATTTTCTAGTCTAGAATAAAAGTTTATTTTTGTGACTGACAGAGCACTCAGTCACAGTCATGTTTTATTGTGTGCTCTCCTATTTAATCTCTTCATCTCTGAAGCAATTAAGGTAACCTCTGAGCAATGAAAACCCAAATGTTTGTATTTTTACAACAATTCCTCGTTCTGTGAAGAAGGATGCAAAATAATCAGAACAGAGTATAACTAGTACAGTAGGTTGAGCCAAACCTAGAGAAACCACTACATAAAACAATGTAGAAAAAGATGCAGGTGCATCATATTTACATACATATGTGCAATGGAACGTATCTTACGGTCCATTAAGTAAAAAAAACAGTAGTATATCCAACCATAAGGAAGAGAAAGTATAGATATGTTGCAAGACAGAGGTACTAGTAAATGATAAAGTAGCATTATCATTTGTCCACAAGAGTGTTACTAATAAAAGTAAAAGTTGCTGTTTCTATATAACAAAGGAAATTGGGTTCATGTGCTAAAGGATTGTCTTTAATAAAACACTTGTACCTTCAGTAGTAACTGAAAGGAATTTACATTAGACAGTATATATACAGTAGGGGACCGAGAGATATCCACAATTGACTACAGTTAGTATGTTGGCCACTTACATCAAAGGATGTATTTTCTCTTCTCTGCTATTTATACATTTGTCATACAGTTCCCGATGATCGGGATGCCGCTGTTCAGAATACCGACAGTGACAGCCTGACAGTCAGAATCCTGACATCCGTAGGTAAGTATTCCTAGCGCTAACCTGTACCCCTCCTCTAACCCTACCTCCCCGATGCCTGAACCTATCCTTCCCCCACTAGTGCCTAAACCTAACCTCCCCCTCCCCACACCCTAAACTTAACCCTCCCCGCTTAATGCCTAACCGTAACCCTCCGCCTATTGCCTAACCCTAAACCTAACCCTCCCCTAACCCCCGATAGATGATGTCGGACAGGATTCTGGAGCTGGGATCCCGACGCTGGGGATTCTGGCACTGATATTTAGACCATCAGCATCCCTCACGCCATGATGCTGACTACTGTACATCCTGTGTGTAACATCTTTTTAGCCTGAATCTGGGGGACTAACCATACAACTAATGATTACAGGTTGCTGCCAAATGGACTGCTCTAATATAAATATTCCAGTGTTCTTATAATAATCTTTTGTAGTGGACATGTTGAACCTGATGTTCATAATTCTGGCACAATTTTATTCAGCTTAATTTAATGGTTTAGCAATACTCTGCTATCTCTGTTGTTGCCAGAGTGTATTGCCATTTGCATTTGCATGTGCATGTTATATTGTTTTATCATGTATAAAATTCATTTGTTTTAATTACATTTTTATTGAGCTTTTTATGTTGTTTACTGCCAATTAAAAGACCATATAAATTCCATCATATATAAATTCCCAAGAACTCTGCAAGGCAGATTAATGTAATGATGTCTTTTGGTATTGCTGTGCTTTTACATTTTCAATATAAAACACAATAAAATAGAAATGCAAATAAAAAAATACAGATAACATTAAATGTGGTTTGTAGTTATTGCGGCCGCCGGTCACAATTCCGATGGCAGAATGCCAGCTAGAGATTCATGATAGGCGTCGAGATGCCTATCATAATCCCGACGCCGAAATCAAGGACAACGCAGGCCCGAACAAGATAAGTCCGGGGTGCCCATCTTCTTAGCTGCAGGGGGGGATGGTTAGGTTTAGGGCACCCCGGGGGGACTTAGGGTAAGGCACCCCCCGGGGAGGGTTAGGCTAGGGGAAGGGGGAGTTAGGGTTAGGCACTCCCCTGGGAGGGTTAGGATTAGGGGGGGTTGGGTTTAGGGACCCCTGGGGGAAGGTTAGATTTAGGCACTGGGGGGCAGGTTAGGCACCCCTATGGGAGGGTTGGGGGGGAGGTTAGGATACCTAAGTGTCGCTGTCAGGATTTCCTCCCTTCGGCCAGCCGCCATTTCAATCCCATTCCATTAAATGCATGTATCTATTTTTATTCCCTTTAAAAACAAATGGAAATTGTTTTTATAAATCATATGGAAAACTTGTGTCTTAAAATAGCCCAAATGGAAATTAGAAATAAGTAATGGGAATAGATGGCTGCAACTGTTGTTTATCAAATACTAAAAAACTAAGGGCCTGATTCAGACCCGCTCGCGAGCGCTATGCGCTCGTAAGCGGGTCGATGGTGGCCCAGTGCGCATGCGCACGACAGAGCCGGCTCCATCGCGCATGCACAAGACCCAGATAGTGACGGGCAATGCCTACCGTCTGGGGCCAGCCCCACTGACATCACAAGTGATGTCAGTGGGAGAGCTTTCGGCTGTGTTTGAGCCGAAAGCTCTCTAGGGCTTGCGGCAACGAGACCCTACCACAAGGGTCTCATCGCAAGCCTGATGGTCGCGAAGGTCTTGACCATCGCGACCATCTTCCTGGCCGCTCGCTATAGCTGTGGGTGGTAACCCACAGCTATGCGAGTGGCCAGGAGGCCGCTCTAAAAAACAAGAAGGCCGGCCCTGATTCAGAGCGAGCGCTCTGTCAGAGCGTCCGGCTCTGAATCAGGCCCTAAGTACTTCAGCTGGACTGGATCAATGCACAATCAGACAATTAAAAGCAGCTACATCATCATCATTGAGTACCATTTCACCTGCACTCCATCATCAAAGAGAGATATGCTTCCTAACAGGTATATCTGCAGATGCATTGTGTCAAAATTACATGAACATGGCCGTCTGTATACTTGCAGGCCCATACCTACCACTATTTCAGCTCTAAGAAGTAAATCAATGACATTCAAAACTGAATAACCATTAATACTGTGCTGATGCAATGTATGTAATTATATATCTAAGTCTAAATGAGGGGTTGGATATGGTATCTCAGCAGTAGGGATGCCCACAGTCAGAATACCATCAGCGGCATCAGGGCCGGATTAAGGGGGGCGCGACAGGGGTGGTCATGCCTGGGCCTCCACACACGGAGGGGCCCCCACTTGCAGCGGTGCGCTGTCTGCACCCACCACTAGTGTCCCCTCCACTGGTGTAGTGTAGACCGCGCAGTGAGCGTGGCCGGCGGCAGCTGTGTGTATGTTACAGCAGCCGATGAGAGTCACACAGACTCTCATTGGCTGCTTCATCACCCCCGCAGCAAGTGATAATGGGAGAGACGTCATGTCGCTGATGTCTCTCCCATAGTGCAGTGGAAGAGCCGGGACTCGGAGGCGGGCAGCGGCGGTTGCATCAGGTAAGTTGTGATTTTTTTTGTATGTGCATAAGGAGGGGAGGGAGGGGTGCTACAGGGGGCACTGCATAGGGGTTCCGCTATAGGGGTCACTGTATAGGGAAGCCGCTTCATGGGGGCACTGGGGGGGCGGGGGGCATTTTCTAGGGTCAATGCATAGTATGTACTACTGGCCCCACTGTATAGGGGTGGACTACTACTGGGGGCAGTGCATGGGAGGGGGCTACTACTGTGGGAAATAGGGGGGGCTACTACTGGGGGCAATAGGGGGGAACCACTACTGTGTCTGATGGCACTATATAAGGGGCACTATATAAGGGGACCACTACTGGGGGCATTAAATTAGGGGCACTGCATAGGAGGGACCATTACTACAGTGGGCACTGCATAGGGGGGACCATTACTGGGGGCACTGCATAGGGGGGAACCACTTCTGGGTCTGGGGGAACTGTATAGGGGGACCACTACAGGGTGCATTATATAAGGGGCACTGCATAAGGGGGGCCATTACTGGAGACACTGCTACTGGGGACATTGCATAAGGGGCCCCCACAAGTTTGTTGCCCAGGGGTCCCCACAGACCTTAATCCGGCCCTGAGCGGCATCAGAAGTCAGTCAGAATCCCTACCTAATCATGTAAGTGTTGAAACCATAACCCCTAACCCTCGCAGTCCAATCCTAACCCTATAGTTCTATCCAACACTGTTTTAATATTATACTGGTTGTTGTTTATGTAACTTATTTGTTTCTGTTTATCTGTATTAAACAGTGTTATGTTGATACATGAGTTGGATTTTTGAATTACAAAACTGGTTAAGGCGCTACTCATTTTGCTTTTAGTATATAGCCAATTAGTTCTCCTGTCAGTCCTACTTAGCAATTTCCATTTGTATAATTGACCTCTCTCATACCCTGTGCTTAACTAATTAATGAACCCAATGCAATCCTTTTACTGAAATACTATTCATAACACATATCATCTTCCTGCTCATCACCCCTCCACGCATGCATTAATTCATAGTCCACTTCCACTCTTTTCAACATGTCTTCAAAACTCCTCACTGCATAACTTACACAAATTGGAACTACCCTCCCTTCTCCCTGGTCCTCTTTCTCTCTCACTTCCTCCTTCTCGCAACATCTGCTTTCGCACTAGGCCTTAAGAAAGAAATCTGACTACTGTACCTGCACATGTTCATACTTCCACCCAAAGTTTCCAATGCACTATGTACTTCCAAAGTTTCCAATCTGAATCTATTCTCTTCCCTTTACTCCTTCAATTTTTATGCATGGTCTGCATTGCTAGATATGTCCAATAGAAACTTACATCCACTAATGACCTATTTAATATAATTTCCTAAGACTCTTTCCCTTACTATACTTACACCGAATCTGGATGAAGTACCAAACTGGGAGAGAGAAGGTTTCTTAAGTGACAGCTGCAGCTGTGCCGTGTCAAGGCAAACATTTTCTTTGTATTGGTTGATGTAATTGTTCAACTGGTTTTGTGTTTGATCCTTGGTTCTTACATCCCATACAACTTGTGCAGTAGTGAAAACCTCTAGTCTTTTTGATGTTGATATATTGATTGTCATTTATTGGTAGGAAACTTCTAGATAACTCTTGTTTCAAATAATTTTTTGCTCTTTTGTAAATGACTTTTGTCTACCAATACGAAGAAACATTTTTCTATCAAAGAAGAAATATCCTGCAAAACCCAGGGAGCAATATATTTATTAGAGTGTCCCTGCGGAATCCAATATGTTGGACAAGTAAACAGAATAGTAAAAGTTCGGATATTGGAACACATCTTCAATATTAAAAGAGGAGTCACAACTCATAGTCTATCCACACATTTCCTCAGTCATCATAATAAGAACCCAAAAGGACTAAGATTTATTGGTATTCAAAAGATCAAACCTAATTGGAGAGAAGAAGATATAGTCCAGACTCTGAAGAGGAAAGAGACTAAATGGATATACTTATTGAAAACCTTAGAATCTTATGGCCTGAACATAGACATTGAACTAAAAGCATTCCAATAAAATCTAAAATTCAGAGATGACACTTCAGTCAACATATATCAATTCTCACCTCCTCTTTTTTGATTCTCCAATTTTATTTTATTTTTAGAATTGTACATCTTTTATATTTTTATAATTTTTTAGATTTAATTTACATTTTTAGATTGTATTTAGTTTTTATATTTTTATCTCATTGGTTTTATTATTTTTTATTTTTTTATCTCAATTTTTCAGTCAGATAAGAATATACCAGGCCAATATGTAGGCCCTTATTAAGACATGCTTCCCGCTGTTTTCCTTGAACTTCCTGTTTTAATCATTCAATTAATCAATAAATGTTTTCCTATCTTCCTATTCAAACCTATCATGGAAGCAACGTGTTGGAGGAAAGTGGAGGAACAGCACTGTGATCAGTGTACAAGTCGCAATACTGAAGTCCACATTGCGAGGTCCCAGTGGCGTCTAAAGTCTTTGCCACAACCACCAACAAATTCTGGAGCCATCGGGAGGTGGCTGAATAGACGCCTTAAGGGAGAGAATATAGCCACCGCACCACCGGCCTGAAGGTAGGGTCAGATAGGGCATTAATTAGGACCATGAAGCAGGAGTTTATCAGACCATCCATCCCCACTTCCACCACTTGTTTGCTAAAGAGCTTTAATCATTAATTGGTAATCTGTTATGCACACGTTTTTGAGATGTTTATACTTACTTATTTAATTCTTTACTTTTTATTTTAGCATTTTTATTTTTACTTCAACATTATTTTATCTTCCTGAGTTTTATTGTGATTATTTAAAAATTTTTACCATAGATATTACCTTCATTCTTATTTTGTTTATTCCTTTAGCGCTTGTTCATTCACACAAATTGACTATTTACTTAAACAAGCTACTCAATATTATTCAGTTAGCACAGTAAACTATATAAATTTTACCAATAATGATCTTTGCTTTTGTGTTTGTGTTTCAGCAATTTTATTCCTTTTACATGTGGTGTTTCATATTTATTATGGAAAAAATACATTTCATTGAAGCCTAATAGGTAACATATATAGTATTTTGCAAACAAAACAAATGGTTATAAATATTGGCATAAGTGTATGAGACATATGCCTGATATAATTCAAACACATATGATACTGATGCAGGTAGTTGCAGCTTTGTGTATACACAATTGCTGCTTTTATCATTGGACACAAATCACTACTTTCTATATTTTGAAGTGAAATTGCTCAGCATCAGGCCTACTGTGTATATCTTTAGTGAAGTTGGTTGCATTTTAAGACTAGCAATTTTTTTAAACCAGAACAACAGCTTAGGGGGAAAAGGAAAAGATTGAGAAGATGAAGGTAGAGGATGTGACCTGTAAGTCATGAAATATTTAATATTATAATATATTTTCTGTTTAAGTATAGTATGAAGATGAAAAAAGCTATTTGCTGTATGCAATATTTGATGAGAACGCAGCTGGGTTACTAAATATGTCACTTGTCAATGTAACATCAGGCTTTTGACAGACCCTCAGGCCTTTTTCAGAAATGCACAAACTTTTATATTTACATAAATTTTATTCATATCAGACTTCCAAGCTCTCTCCTTTCATGTAAAATGAAATATCAATTTTCTTCTTTTTATGGTGGCTTAGGGAATTGCTAGGAACCTCGCTTTTCATTGCCTGAAGATTAAAATGATTTTTAACTCTCTGTCACCATAAAACACTGACCTGCTTATGACTTTTATTCACTGTAGCCACAAAAGTATTTTTTTTCAAGTGGAACTTACCCAGTGAACTCCTGTGATATATTGTAGAGGATCATTAACTTTCTTTAAATTGTAAAATAACTGTGTAATCGGAGAATCCTAAAATATTTTAGACATTCTTTATGATATAATATGTCATTATTGGAAGGTCCGTCCCTATGTATTCCTTTAAGCCTCTGACTCCAGCTGACCACACACAGAATATCACGTTTTGCCCATTTTGCCCCCCAACTTCCATCATGACACTGGCCGGTTGGAGATTTCCTTCCAACAGAAACAGATAGCTGCTTTCCAGCTTCATGAAACTATCTGGGCATTGGTCATTGACAGGTCACACACGGATGACGGCAGCGATGTTGCAGCATATGCAGATAGTTTTAGTTGAATAAAGAAACTGTCCTTTTAGCAGCAGTGCTCACTGGATCAGACTTTTACTTGTTAGCATATTAAATGGTTTCCAAGACTATTACTTTAATTTTCCTTGTTCTGACCATAGCAGAGTTCTCTCCACATTGTGAAAGATCATCATGACAACTGAGAAGGTGAGGGAAATTGCTGCGAAACAGGATATGTCGCAGAGGTGCAGAGTTTGGGCAATACAATCTTTAAATTTATATATTGCCATACCTTTGTACAGGATGGCATTCACACTGTATTGGTAAATTACACATTTTACTAAATCATTAGTCAATAAATACAGTGGGACAAGAAATTCTGTTTAAGGCCAAATTCCACCAGAGAACTACACAAAATTCTGCAATCAAATACAGAACAACACAAATATTGCACTGAACAGTCTAGAACAGTCTAGAAAATGTCTCTTATCTCAATTTCACATTTAATTTAAGATACCTCATACAAGTCCATTTATTAGACTGAGAAAGACCCTCTCTCACATGTTTTCATGTTTCCCGTGAGTAGGCCATGCCCCCTTCCCTCGGGCCCGGCATGGCTCTCAACGCCCCTGACTGTAATTTAACAATTTATCCTACAGATTGCAATTTACCCAACAGCTTTTTAGTTTGACCATGTTTCTAATTAATAGACCCCATAATTTTAGAATACATTATTACATTATTTGAGCTTCCCACCACTTTAAATATGTTTATACATTTACTCTATAGTTAATTTATAAGAGGATTAGAGCCAGTGTAAATCATTGGCACTGGATGATCCTGTTAAGTTACGTATTTTACACCCATATATACTTTTATTAAAATAAAGATTAATATAGAATTATGATATCATCACCACTATGCTATGTACTGTGAACTGCTATCCATGGGAAATAGAATGACAATTTGGCATAAAGCAAAAAAAATAAAAAATCAATAATCAAGGAGCAGACGCTTTAAAAATGATTTGTTTGGGCTTTATTTATCAAGTATAGTAGAGGTTTTTTAAATCTTCAGTTTGCTACTTTTTTCGTTGGTTTATTTAAAATAAAACCATTGAGAAAACATTGAAAACCTTTATTTAATAAAACTACTGGTTTATAATTCACAGAAAAAACTCCCAGTGAAATTGGTAATGTTGAAAACTTTCGCTACTTAATAAGTCAGGCCTATGTATCTCTGTTTCTGCATTACATAAAGTGTGTATTTTAAATCATAGAAAAAAATCCTCACTTGCCTCCTGCCCATCAGCCTTTTTCTCACATGCACGCCAGCTTTACTCGCAAGACAGCTTTTTCCTCATATGACCCCTGCTGCCAATCAGCTTTTTCCTTATACAGTATGTATCCAATCTGCTTTTTATTCACACATCCCTATGTCAAAACATGACCCTCTATCCTGCTACTATAATTTCTAACCCCTGCTACTATCATTTCTAACACATGACACAACCAGTCTAATAGATTTTCTCCAAAATGCCCCTTATTGACAACCTTTACCTCACATGCCCCTCTGCCAACCAGAATGTCTCACATATGCCCCTCTGTCCAGTTTTTATCACACATGCCCTTTGGCATGTGGCCTATAAGGGCTCTGTTGCAGGAGGCCCTGCAATGCTATGCCCAAGCAAGTGGCACCCCTAGGCACATTCCTCAAATATCTAATTGAAAATCCAGCAGTGGGGTAGGGGATAAGGGCGTGTACCTCATGTGCCTAGTGTGAAGCTGCCTAATGCTACCTAATGGTAGCTGCCTCCTAATAGTGCTCTATTATTACTACAATCAAATGTGATCACAGTTTTATGATTGCATACATATTTACTTATTTTTAATAACATTTAATGTTACTTTTATATGTGTAGTTGGGATATGGCTAATATCACATTTGTATGCTTATTTATTTTTGTATATTATTTGGATGTATGAATATTTTTGCAGATGTAGAGAGTCTATCATATTTATACACACATATTAATTATATATGTCAAGCTAAAAATGTGTTAATTTGGAAATGTCAGATTTATATAGAAATAAAAACAGATTATATTGTATAAGCTTTGCTGTTTCTGGTTTCTTATATGGTATTTATTGCAATGTTTCCTTATTGACAGTTACAGGCGTCCCTGGTTGCAGCTGTACTTTTTTTTTGAAGTAGCTTCTAAAGATATATAGGTACTAGATTAATTTTACAAACCTTGTAGTTCAGTCAGGGGCTATCTTCCTATTGGCCTGGATGGCCCTCGCCAGGGGCACCGGCGGAGGGGGGGCACCGTTGCCACCCGACATAATTAACAAATGATCACTGGTCTCCTGTTTGCTCACCGCAGTGTGCCACAGACAGCTGTCATTAGTAAATGATCGCTGGTCTCCTTCTGTCTCCTCCGCTCTTATCAGCATCCGCCATTGATTGTTAATGTGTATCAGGCTTCTTATATGTCCCTTTATATCAGAAACATTTAAAATTAGAGAGAGTAATTTAAAAAAAAAAAATTTTCTAATATAGCTCTTCTCCCACAATACCAACTACATACTAGAGATGTGCAGGTTCGGATTTACTCGGTTCTTATCGCCATTTTACCGCAAGTTCGGATTAGTTCGGATTTATTTTATTGGCTATCCAAAACACGTGATAGCCGACAGCCAATAAAATGCCGTTTTGAGATCCGAGTAAATCCAAGTAAAACCGAGTAAATCCGAACCCACTCATCTCTACTACATACCAATCACCACTCACTAATTCCCATATGTCAACCTTGCAGGAAAAGAGTGTAAGCACCACATCAACCACAATGCTCTATTCGCAAGATAATTTGCATATATTCAAATTATCTTGCCCACAATGCACCTTGTTTGTTATTGATGCCCTCTTTTCCTGTGTTGTTGACATATAGAAATTAATAAACAGTGCTTGCATGTAGTAAGTGTTATAACTGAAAAAATATAAAAATATATATATATTAAAAAAAAAGAGTATATATATATATATATATATATATACACATATATATATATATATGTCTCCCTATTTCTACAGGCGTGTAAGTTGAACTACCCCCAGTGTAAGTACTAATACATTTATCTTTTCCTCAGTATGGGGAATTGTCCATGATCTTTATAGATTGTGGTTACTCAAGTGTCAGGATTAAGAAATAATCCTTATGGGCTGTTTTTATTATTGTGTGTGAGATAGCAATGGACCCATGTGGACGGTTTTACCAGTGAATTATATGGCAGAGTTAAAAAAGCATATTGCAGGGTACAGTCCAATTTGAATATATGTAAATTATTTTACCCATAATGCATGTTTGTTTTTGATGCTATGTTTTCAAGCTTTTCCTGTGTATTTTGGCATTAGTAAATAGTGGTTTGCAATAGAGTAAGTTCTGTAAAAGATATATATATATATATATATATATATATATATATATATATATATATATATATTAAAAAGAAAAAAAAAAATATTGTCCCTATTTCTACAGGTGTCTGAATTAAACTACCCCCAGTGTGTGTTATTTTATTTTTTCAAGTAGAAGCAGTCATTGGAGGGGGGCGCCAGTCCCTTAGTTTGCCAGGGGCGCTCGGACCCCAAGATACACCCCTGAGTTCAGTCTACAGTGTTCTGCTCAATTGCATTTCACAGTTTATATCAATAATTTGAATGTAAAATGTGTATATTTATGTATGACATAAAACTTATTTTAATTTGGACACTGGCAAATGCTGCTATAGTTGTGCAGCTGAACAGTGCATACAATATCTCTTTCTCTGTATATGAGAGGAAAATATATTAAAGACAGAAGATGAAGCCTGCTGGTACTCTATCTTCCATTTTGCGATTTTAACAGCATCTTGGAGTCAAAGAAATCTTTTGCTATAATACTTGGAGTGTTGTGAAGTAGAATATTGGCTTCCAAAACTTACTACTCACCACCCAAACGCCTGTCAATTTCATTTTGTGAAGTGTGTGTATACCTTTCATGTTTAATGAACTTTCAGTTGACTTGAAATTCATTTCTATTCTCAGTGTTCATTTTTCATGGCAAATCACATGAGCGCTGAGTACTTTCTAAGAGGTAGAAAAAACCATTAGTAACAAAAAATAAACTCCTGGCATGGAGACATTCTGGCATAATGGATTATTGACTGGCCTATAAAGGTGTAGAAACCTATTTCTTTATGTCAGCCACTATACTTGCAGAATCCAATTTGCAGAACAATCCAAATAATCTCCCTAGTGTACCATGGGTAGGTTCAAAACAATGAGGTGGGGGGAGGGGGGAGGCTGCATAGACATGCTGCAACTGTAAACTGTCTTTAGTGTTCTTTCAGCAGTAATATAATTATAAGAACATAACCAATTTGCCAAATACAGTAAAATGCATTTTCTGTAAACAACTTAATAAAGTACTGATTGATAATGATGGAGAAAAGTGAGACATCTAAAGTCTGATATGTACAATTAGGACTGCTGCTAGTTCATATGGAATAGATGTTCATTTATCTTTTCCATGTGCACCATTTGCCGGCTACTGCAATAGTTCATTGACAAGAAACAGTGTATGTATGTCAACTTGCAGGCTATTTCAGGCAGCAAATCACCTTTAAACTATGCATAAACTAATATATCTAATTATACATATACACAGTTATTCAAAAGACAGCAAAATAAAAAATGGAGCCCGAGGGGCATAATTATCCTGACTCGGAGACCAAGAAGTAGAATCCATTCACAGCAAGTAAGCCATGAAATCTCCATGCTCTGGTGGTGATTTCACTTCAGAGGATAGGCCAAAAATACGTTTCTTTGGAAGTCCTATACAGTAGTTGAAGATCAGCTATCCTCTGACAACCATATAATAAAAGAAATAGGAGCGCTTGGATACGGTTGCTTATTTAAAACATGTTTTTACTTGAAAAAATCTATTAAAAATACACATATACACATTGATAGCAAGTGGAAAACAACGTGACATTAATAAATAAATATATCGGTTCAAATTAGAATCTTGCACATAACCATCATCTAGTACACAACATAAATTCACAGTAGAGTTAGCTGATATTAGCGGATATAATGAGACACATATATGTGGTTAGTAGCTTAATGGATCAGTATTAGTACGCACATGCATGCATGGATATGGGATTAGTCATAAACCAGCTGGTATTAAGTGTTAGTAATGAAAGTCATGCACTCCAATAAGACTGGTGCTTAATTGGATGACATGAATGCTGGATGAAGCCACAAATGTAATAAAAAAAGGTGTCTTAGACCTTTACCTTATCAGGGAGGATATGGATTGTAGTCTGGAAAATCATTTCCTCTACCTTCGTGATAGGGAGGAACTTGACAGGCTTACAATATCCGACAGCCTATGGAGCTGGGTGCCGTGTCGTGGTGGATGAATGTTGCATGCTCAGCGATGGTCAGTGCCGAGTCCAAGCCCAGAGGGCCCTCCGTTTCCATTTCACAGCCTGTCCAATCGGCCCGGGTGGGGATGAGAAGGTCGGCATGCAATGTGGGTTAGCGGCTCCTTGAGTCCATCTTGCAACTTCCGGGTATCACGTACCACTTGCGTGCCAGTGATGACAGACAACCTGATGCGTTTCTCCACCTACAAGTGTAGCGGTTTCTTTAGAGCTATCCTCTGAGTCATTGTTTTCATTATTGTTACATATTATACTTTTTTAGTTAGCCCTTTCTCAATTCAGTGTAACAGTCATACATGTGGTAATAGAGGAATGATATTCTGTTTTCTTCTTCCATTTATTTAGGTTTTTAGCAAGTGTTGTGGTTCTTCCTGTGTTTATCTGCTGTAGTCCAACTACAGTATTGTTATGTTAAATACCTTATGACTACATTGACTCTTACAGTACATGTGCTGAAAAAAATATTAGATTGTACAGCACTATGTCACATGTGAGCTCTGTATAATTAAGTGACAATAATTTAATCTCAGTGTCTTGTCAAGAAAACATACAGTATAGCTGGCAATATTTTCAAGGGACATCTAAACAAATTAGATTTCAAGCTCCTAGGAGCAGGGCCCTCACTGTTTCCACATGTGTGTCCTTGCATGTTCTGTATTGCACTTGTTTGCTATACTGTACTGTATGTGTAATTTAGAGTATTATGTTTAGCTTCTTGCTGTTCTTGCAGTTATGCTTCTTGAGTGTAAATTATTTTGCCTTTTCTTGTTTTGTACTTGCGTCTTGCTATGTACTAATAATAAAAATAGTAGTAGCTATTGTGGTAATGTCTAGATGAAATATCGTACACGTGAACACAACAAATGTCATTTTTTATTTTTTTTCTAAACAGTAACCTTTCACGTTCCACAGTATATACACATAGACAATGAAAATGCCACTTCATATACAAAATATGAGGAATTGTATTGTGCACTTTATCAACATTAGGGACATATTCAGTGGTAAAATGTCTAGGGAAAATCCTTAAAACCAGAGAAACTCCCTGGAATTAGTGACAGTTGGCAACTATGAAAGATGGTGATGTAGTGTATTCATATACTGGAAGGGGTCATGTGGGAATTAATTATATCAAATCAGACTCTACATACTGTGCTCGATTAGTGCTTTACTGCCATGCCATAACTCAATGTAGTGTTCTTATTGAATTTTATTTAAGTAATGTTATATCCAATATCAAAGTAGAACATGTATCACCTAATAATGATAAATAAAGGCTTTATAAAACTGACAGTATTGTACCACACATTAAAGATGATGTAAAGTGAAAGGAAAAAAACATAATGACATACAGCACTTATTACTCATCACTTTGATTTATAAATGAGTTGGGGTAGTCCAACATTAGTTAACAATATTGAACATAGCTGAATATTATAAACATTTATATACTTTTGCCCCTGGCTAGTTCCAATAATAACAGCAGCAATAATTAAGAGTATAAATAATACATAAAATGACATTTAATGTGATCAAATTGCTTATGAAACCTAATGCTTAACTGCTCATTATATTTGTATGAATTCATATTGAATGGGATGTTTTGAAGAAGTTTTACTGCATAAAACATTTTATATAACTGTTCATGGCTTATTAATATGAGGATGAATTCACCTCGGAGGGTTTCCGCTTCGATACAAGATCTGGCGTCTCAGAAAATCATACATCAGGTGAGCTAGTAATTGGAAAAAAGAGCAGGCTAGTATTCATGGATCTGGAATAATGGATTTTACTCACTGACATTTCATTTTTATTTCTCAATGTTGCTTCCAAAAAGTTTTTATTTTCATAGCATAGATTCAGTTTGCTTAATGTTATTGTAATAAAGCCTTTTAAAAGTAATTACTCAAACTAGAGGCAAGACATTTATTGTTCCCATTACTTGCTAATTAATAATACAATTTCTAATAATAATTACTGAAGATATATTAGATTTAGCACTGTTATTCACCCATTTGAACATTTTAAGACTGATGTAAAGCAGCGCACAAGGTCATTTTGCAGATGGGTCTTGTGTATTATCACAATGTGCATGCTCCACAGCTGAGTACACATGACTATGAGTGATGTTGATTTCACACAGTCGCATTTCTACTTTTGGCTCAAGGGGCATAACTGGCTGGTAAGTTGCGCTGTCACCTAGGCAAAGTTTAACGAAGACGGATCTAGTGGGATGTAGTTGTCATCCAGATGGTCAGGATGCCAGTACTCAGAATGCCGGCGCTGGAAACCCAACAGGAGTCAGAATCCTGGCACTGGCATCCCGACTGCTGGCATCCCAATGGTAAGTATTAAGGTTAGGGAGAGAGTTAGGCACTAGGGGAGGTTTAGGGTTAGGCTGCAGGGGGGAAGGCTTATGGTTAGGCAGCGGGGAGGAAGGTTAGGGTTAGGCTGTGGGGGGGAGGTTAGGGTTAGTCTGCGGGGGGAGGGTTAGGGAAAGGGTTAGACAACTTACCTTCGGCATCCTCACCACCGGTCACGTGTGCGCTGCCATCCCATACCCAACCCTACCTAGTGTATGTATACTATGGGCGATGCAAAGTTGGGTGTATGCAGTGATCCCCTGGTGTTTTTTACATTTATTATATGGGTACACTAGTTCATGAATCCATCCTGCCATTATATATAGATTTCTATTGTATTCACATACCAATTATGTATTTCTCATTTTAGGTAGTTATTATGGTCTGATTAGCTGTCGATAACTTACTGCCTGAGTAATATGATCCATGAATATATGTCTGATCCTTTGACAAATTAACAATGCAATGTCTTTTATTTGCCTTCATTGGTTGTTTACATCTTATACTTTACTATAAAGAATAAAATCTAAAATCTTTGTAATTTCCTTATCATTTACATTTTCTATCTGTGTGTATCAGATTGCCATTAAACTTTTAGATATAGGTTTAGCTATGAAACAAGCTCGCTCTTGGAGATTGCACAGCAAACAGTAAGAATGGAATCAGAGTATTATGTTGGTCAACACTGAGGTCCTGATTTAGTGGTGGATGTTAATGCATGTGCGGCTGCAAATTAGTTGCGGAGTCGTAGTGGTGGTAGTATGCAAATGCTAGTTTCAGCATTCCCCTTGTGCACTAGTGTACAATGGACTGTACAAGCTCTGAGATGCCCACTTTTAATGCTCATGGACAGTACAACTCTGCCAGTGGTTGTAAACACTCCACCATCAGTGCATCATCTATTTTACCATCGACACAACAGCCTATGGCTGGCATGAAGTCTCCTTCTTAACATGGCCTCTGTGGTTTTGCATTTGCATTTAAGAATGCAGCCGTGTTCACTGACATGCCCGTGAGACTACCATTACATGCCTATGAGCTTTTTTATTGCATTCACTTCAGACCACCACCCAGTCACCTACAAGGAACACACATGGCCTACTGCTTGTGATTCCACAAGCAACAGCATATGGAGCTATACACCCAGGGTGAAGCATGTGCTGTTCCGGTTTTCAGGACTTTTTTGCACATGCACAGTAGCAAATACTTGTTCAACTGCTCAAACATTGGCACTGTGTCCACCTATAAATCTGGCCTAGAGTGGAACTTTATAGTCAACAATGTTTTCATTTTTTTGTTGAAAAAATGTGCGCTTTATTTGAATAAGGTATACAAAAAAGGAACATACAGTAAGACAATACCTTCAAGCTTACTGCATTGCAGCACAGCCAAAACACAATACACCATGAAACATAAATCAGTCATACATTATATATTATATAAGCAGGCTATTTTTTGTGTAGCACAAACTCTGTAGAGAGCTGCAGGGAGCCCAATGCCAACCATCCCCTCAACATCTCTACCTGGATGCCAAAGAGGACACAGTTCACCCAACCCTCATTGAAGGAAGAAGGTCCCAAACTGGGAGCCACTCTTCTACCCCATTCCTTGCTAGATGAAGAAGGCCCCAAAGGAGGCACCCCCTCCACACCCACTTATGGATCTCTCTTTTTCCAGTGAAGCCTCTGTATGTGTGTGCTTGGTGTCAAGCATTGGCACCCTGCCCAGCTGTCTGGTCTGAAATGGCAGTCAGTGGAGGTAAAAGCAAGACATGGAGCTTCTTGCAGAGCTGTTAAACTTCTCACATAGGGCTCTATTTACTACAATCCGCATTTTGAATGCAGATTGTAGTGTGATATTACTGACTGAATTCGCATTGCGAATTCAGGCAATATCACAGGGATTTACTAAAAATCCCTTGCAGGGACAAAGCTTGCGATAAAGCTCTGTCCCTACGATTCCCCTCCGCACACTTATCACGGTATTTTCGCAAAAAAATACAGTGACAAGTGTCCACACATGCACCGACCGACCGCCATTAAGCCCCACCCCCATCACTAAGCCCTGCCCCCCTGCAATCATGATCCTTCCCCCGTGACTCACCCCGCTTTCCCCCCTCACTTAATTACACTTACCTGCAGTGATCTGGGCTCCGGTGATGTCCTCCATGGCTCTGGTCAGCTGACATCCCATCCTGCACTGGGACCCGGTTACCTGATGACTGGGTCACAGTGCAGGATGGGAGACCAGCTGACCGGAGAGAGGACATCACCGGAGCCCCGAACTCCGGTCCCTGGACTCAGGTAAGTTATTTTCATTTTTACAATTTGTTTTTTTTTTTGCAGTGTATCAGTGTGTGGTCTGTTTAGACCACACAGCTGATCACTGGGGCCGACTCCGTGCTCTGCTCTGCCCGTTAGAGCACAGCAGGAGTCCGGTAACCGGGGGAGACCCTGGATAATGCCACCACCAGGTGGCGTTATTATCACAGGGCTTCCCCCGGTATTTTTTTCACTAATTATTTTTAGTAACTACCAGGCAGATCATATTTCCTATTACAATGATGGGAAATGCGATCTGATTACTAAAAAGAAGTGATACAGTAATTAGGGGTTGGAGTAGAATTTTACGAATTCTACTCCAATTGCCCTTTAGTAACTTTTGGTGAAACTAAAATAATGTGAAAAGGGTGTGAAAACACCATTTTTCACTTTATTTTAGTAAAAATAATGATATTAAATAGAGCCTATAGAGTATGATGTATCAAAAGTAAAACTGTGGTACATACTCTGAAAACTGCCATTTTCAGAAGATTACCTCATGACTATGAGATCCACCTGTATGTATTAATAGGGTCCGCAGAAGATATTGGCAAGATCTGCTGCAATCCCACAGCACAACAATCCCCATAGGTTACTATGGGGCCATGATATGGCTGCATGCATCTTTCCGGAGCTTGTGCCCGACAGCTTTCACCATCACTAGATGGTGTTGGCTATTGTAGTCTATGGGCTACTTTTTTGCAAAATTCACCAGAGAGGGTCCCTTTACATTGTTTGTCCATTGTGCATGCTGTTGGTCACGCATATACATTTCAATCACCGGATCAGAAACCTGGAAATGAAGGCATTGTCGGGACAGTTGCTTATTGCACAGCTATCCAGACAAGAAAAGCTTGTTACATGCAAGTGGAGAAAAAAATCAGGTAAGCCGCTGCTGTGCTGAGGATTTCATTGCACTTATATTGCTCCATCTTGCTCAAAACGTGGTGTGGAAACAGTTCCAAATGAAGAAGGGTCACAGAATGGTGGGTATATCAGAGATCACCTTCCCATTTACATAAGCTCCTCTTATAATGTTTGCATTAACATCCATAATTAACAGGGTCATAGAGAGAGCCAGCCCAGGCCCAAAGGAAGGGGGTGTGGCCTAAACATGGTAGCTGTGGCCACGCCCTTTAGAAGAAAAAAAAAATCTTTTTGCATTGTGTGCTGGGGTGGATGGTGCTGTGAGCCCCTCAGCCCGGTGCAAATCCAGAGGGGGGGATACTGCTGATACTCAGCAGCAGTGAGCAGTCTCCCACTGAAGCCCAGCACACAGCAGCGTGTGCTGGGCTGTGGTAGGAGGGAGGATGAGGGGTAGGAGGGAGGGAGGAGGGGTAGCGTCAGACCCAGGGTCCTGCTGGGCCCCTCCAGCAAGCCCGGGCACGGGTAATTAATACCCGCTCCCTCCCTCTCTTGGCATCCCTGATAAAGAGATGCATAAGTAATATATGGTTCATTGCTGCAAGGGGCTGCCATATGAATGCCATTATCCAGGAGTCTATTCTCCTTTTGGAGTGATTTATTTGTATATTATCCCTTAACTGTTCATTGAGGCCAAAAAAGGACAAAGACTGTCGTTAGGTTTGTTTTCTGTGTGTATCAGCACAATAAATTGCAGCACTTGGGACAATAACTCAATTAACAAGCTTGTAAAGAGAATTACCCAGCAGTCTAGTCTCCTTATGGAGGGGATTATTGCATACTGTATAGTCACTTGGAAGAGTATTGAACCCTTCACATTATTTAAATACACATTATATATATACTGTATTACTAAGGTGTTTTTTTCAGCTTTGGGTAAATCCTTTAAATGTGCTGGTGATTTTATTTCCATTGCTTCATTCAATGAATATATCGTGCAGTATGTGCAGTAATTAAAAAATGTGCAAGTAAATAGAAACTGTAAATTGGGTGAGGATGATAATTACTGGGTTGATTAAATGCCTCCGTTGTATAGGAGAATGTTTTATGAGATTTGAAAATATGGCCTTGGGTTGTATTTCAAATTAAGCTAAATGAATTAGTGCTAGTTGTATACTGTGGATTATTGGAAGTGATGTTTGTTGTGTCAGTAATATATAATAACTGATGAATGGTTTATTACAGTATGCAATCCATTGTGAGATAAGTATAATTAAGTATCTGTTTCAAACTTATTAGAGCTATACTTTATTTTTATTTATTTTTGCCAGATTTCATTTATCAATTGTTTCAAAGTAGAAATGTATGTACCCTCTGAACTGGTATATCTTTGAATGGATATACAGAAACCCCTCCTAATGATCATAATTTGAAATTTCATAGTATTCAATGGTGTGGGACCAGTGACAACTAATCATACATGAAAAAATGAACGAAGAAAAAGTATTATCTTGTGTGATGCATAAAAAGTGTATTACATCTTACATTTTTACTTTTATTGATATGTATTTATGAGTATATGTTTGTAAACATCAGCAAAATATTTAAAATTCGGAAAGATGGGAAAAGGTATGGATAGGAGAAACGGAAATCTTCTCAGCTGTGGAGGCCCTGCAGATGTGGGGCTGCCATGTAAGGTTCAAAAGATGCAAAAAGGGATGGAGCAGATAAGACATTATTTAGTGACATTCTATTTTCAGTAAATTGTGTGTGTAGTGGATGTTATTAACTTAAGCAGGGTGCATGTAGTGCATGTTGTAATGTGGCATAATCTGAATTGGGGCACTGTATGTGGTATAATATGAAATGGCAGTACAATAATGTATGTGTAATAATATAAACTGGAGGCACTACTGTGTAGCATAATATGAACTGAGGGCCTGATTCAGAGCCGCTCGTAAGCGGCCGCTCGTTCGCTCTGAGCGATGTTCGCACAACTGCGCATGCGTATGGGTCGTAATGCGCATGCGCAAACCAGTCATTGCGGTCGGAAATCGTGCACTCGCAAAACAGCGAGGGGCTGCTAATTTGATTGCCAGAATGTACCGTTTGTGGGTGGTAACAGGGGAAGGTGCTTGAAAACGGGGGAGTGGAGATCCGAACGCAGGTGTGCCTAACGGTAAAAAGGGCGTTTAATGGGAGTGCATAACTATTAAAGGAGTGTCATCGACCACGTCACTTGGTTGTCTTTTAGCCTGAACTGCTCGCAGTGATTGCGGTAAGAAAAACCTACCACAAGCACTGCGAGCAGTTCAGATGCCTTTAGATGTACCCGATTAATCTAATAAATACCGGAGATGAAGTGTGCTGTGAACGGCCAGGAAGCGTCTTTACAAAATAGCGAGCGCATTTTTCGTTTGCTCGCTCAGACATAGAGGCATCAACAAACCGCAAAGAGCGAGCGCTCAATTTAAATAGCCGGCCCCTTTTTTGGAACGATTGTCCGCAAACAGCGTCCGGATCTGAATCAGGCCCAGAGAGCACTACTATGTGGCATAATATGTAATGGTGACATTGTATGGCATCATTTGAACTTGGGGCACTGTTTGGCATGGTCTACTGGCAGCAGTACAATGTGGCATATTGTGAACTTGAGGCACTACAATGTGACATAAGATGAATTGGGGCCACTGTGTGGTATAATGTGAACTAAGACACTACTATGGGACATAAAATGAGCCAGGGCACTACCATGGGGCATAATAATAACAACTGCTACAGACAGAGGTGTCTCTTTAGAAACATTAGGGTGGGGCCCCTTCAAAATTTTGCTATAGGGCCCACAAAGTTCTAGCTACAGACCTGTAGATAGATATAATGTATATATCTATGATGTCGTGGTATACCTCAGATAAAAAAGCTCTAAATTTTACAATTAATTGGAATTTCTATAGTGGAACATTGGAGGAGCATGTGTGGAATAATTCAAACCTCCAAAGTAAGCACTAGTGTATTCCTCAAGTTGTGTTAAGAGCAGTGGAGGCTCCAGGGGTGGGGCTGCAGTGCAGTCCAAAATTCAAATAGGGGAGTCACACCAACTGCCCTTCCAAACGCTGTCAAACATTGCTGGCCAGGACTCACTGGCAGTTGGTGTGACTCCCCTATTTAAATTTTGGACTGCGCTGCAGCCTCACCTCTGGAGCCACCACTGGTTAGGAGTATGATTACTGCAATAGTTGTACATTAATTCCCATAATACGCTTCAACAATGGAAGCATACAATATTCCCTCTTTGTGCATACCATGTCTGGGGTCTCTTGTACATAATACTACCCATATCTATTTAATTATCTATGGTTTTCATAAAAAGGATGCTGAGTTAATCCTCTGAAACAGTATCTTAAATTAGCTAGCTGCAATAAACTCCAGTTTTGGATACTACACTACCCCCTGGGACAGCGGACCGCAGCAGAGCGGTAGCGCTGCGGCGTCCCAGGGGTTAAATGCATGCCAGGGGAGCGCGCCTTCCCTGTCTCACAGCCGGAGCCTCCCCCGCTGCACACAGCCCTCTCTGCATGCTGCCGACTGGTCCTGTGGCAGCGCTCCTCCCCCAGGCCAGCCTCCTCTCTGCTCCTCGGCGGCCATCTTCTCCAGAACGCATGGTGAACGCTGCTGGAAGCGCTGGACGGAAGCATCGTGGTCTGGGTCCCCCCGCATACCTCTCCTCCGCTGTGGCTCAGGTCTGTGTATGCAGCGCTGTGTCCTACCTGGCCCTGTGTCTGTGTAGTTGAGTGATCAGCGCTGTTAGTGCAGGAATTGTTATTTCTCTGCATTATATCCATCTGTGTGTAAGTCTGTGATATTAATACAAAATTGACACAAAGTTAATATTCTGACATACTGTAGAGTAAGCAACAAATGTTTCACAGATACAGTACAAAGGTATTTTGTTTGTAACAGATGGTTGTTGTCACAAAGTTCTTGAGATGTAGATGTTGTATTTCTCCGAGATTGTGGGTGATAAAAATACACAAAGAGTTATAAATGTTAAAAAATTTATTTAATACTATGCGTATAATGTAAAGAAATGTTCCTATATTGAAAGTCGTCCCGACTACACGATACAAAGCCAAATTAGATTCACTACTTAAACATGGCCGTGACATTGGAGTACTCACAAAACTAGAACTCACATTTTTACAGAATGAACACCCAATAATACCTGTATTTACCACTTACTAAAAATACATAAAGACAGAACTAATCCACCGGGATGCCCAATAGTTTCAGGGATCAATTCCCTAACAGTAAACCTCTCACAATATGTGGACACATTCCTACAGGATCTGGTAAAATCACTCCCATCATATATTAGAGACACTACAGACATACTAACCACCCTAATGTAGAGTGGCAATCAGATTATTGGTTAGCTACAAGCGATGTTGCATCACTATACAGTATTATTGACCACACAAGGATTAGAGGCTACCAGATACTATTTACAAAACAAGACAGATATGGACCCCCTACAGACTGACTTCATTCTGGACATTATTCATTTCATACTATACCACAATTACGTGTGGTTCAACAACACCTTCTACCTAAAGACAACAGGGACCACCATGGGATCGAGGGTCGCACCAAGCTATGCCAACCTCTTTATGGGGAAATGGGAAGACGAGCACATCTGGAGTGGGCATGACTTTGGTGCGAACCTCATCCTATGGCTGAGATATATTGATGATATAATTTTCATCTGGAAAGGTACGCACTCATCTTTACAAGAATTTTTGACATACATGGAAACAAATAATCAGAATCTCAAATTCACGACATACACCAGTCATGAGAAAGTCAAATTCCTTGACCTTGAGATTTTCATAAGCGAGAATATGATAGTTACAAGAACATACAAGAAAAGTGTACACATGAATAGCTATATATTATCTACTGGTGGACACCACAAGATTGTGGTTCGACAATATACCAAAGGGCCAGGTTAGGAGAATTAGACACAATTGCTCAAAATCAGAGGACTACACAGAACAAGGCAAACAATTAAGTGAGCAATTTGTAGAAAAATTGTATGATCCCACACTTGTAGAACAAGCTTTTACAGAGACGGCAACAATTAACAGACAATCACTTCTTGTAAAGAAAATCAATGAGAGAACAGATATATTTTATTACACAATATAATAAATCAGCAAAAAGAATCAAACAGATTCTTAGGAGACATTTGGATATTCTATTACAGGACAATGACCTCCACGATATTCTTGGCTACACCCCAGATATTGTCTTCAGAAAGACCATGGACATCAAAAAGAAATTGGTAAAAAAACACATAAAACCTACCTCATACACACAGACTTCACGACCATTTACTAAGCACAACAAAGGGTTTCAATATTGTGACAAATGTGCAGGATGTAAGAATATGCAGAATATGACAAACAGAATTCCATTCCAACACAGTGAATAAAACCAACAAATAACATGTGATACAAAAGGTGTAATATACATGCTCAGATGTGGATGTGGATTGGAATATATAGTTAGGACAATAAGACCACTTAAGATGAGGCTATACGAACATAAATGCAACATTAAGTTTGCATATGACAACCACAGTATCTCGAGACATTACAAAGAGATATATGGTTCAAAACCATCAGATTTGTGCTTTATAGCGATAGAACAACCATGCAGAAATTGGCTGGGTGGGAACCATTTGGACAATCTGGATAGACAATAGATGAAGTGGATTTTCACTTTAAATACAATGACTCCAAAGTGGTTAAATGTGGACTTCAACAACAGCATACTGACTAAATAACATAGCCCTAGATTATATCCATCAGAGTAGGTTGGAACCATTATAGAATCCTATTCACCAGATAACCAGAGGTAAAAAGGTTACGTGATTTTGCATAGGAAGAATGATAGGAGATAGGATATACCCACTGGTCAACAGAGAGGAACAACACAAAATCCATACAAATAAAGAGTATGACAATAGGAACTGCTTAGAGACACTACACACTACCTGTTATGTTCTGGGTTGTTTGTGGACCTGGGGTGGTAGCAGGAGCGATCACAGAAGCGGGTTTGAATATAAAACTAGGTTTTTTAATACGTGCTTGAGTAGACATAAAATATGTCAGTAAATAAAAGTCCAGGTATATATAAACGTGCACTAAAGTTCTGTGGTGGGAGTAATGGGTAGTAGAAACAATTAGAACTGTCCAGGTGTGCAGGTAGTGAGACTGGAATAATCAACCAGGTATGCAGGTAGTGCTGCTGGAAAATAATAAGCCAGGTATGCATGTAGTGAACTAAGGCAAATGAGCAGGATGTCAGCAGGCTCAGGCACTCAGGTATGGGCAAGGGTGGTGGAGGAAGTGGGGTAGTCCAGCGGAAGCTAGGAGCTGACAGGCAGACTGGCAGACAGTGAATTTTACAGGAACAGGATAAGTACAGAGAACTCCCTCTCAGCTAGGCTGAGATACAAGTTGCACTGGCAAAGAAGGAAGGCACTGACCCTTCCTAAATACCCCATCCCATGCTGTTACTGGCTGGAGGGGACATGTGACTCACTAGGATTGGCCAGCCGCATCACATGGCCAGAAGGCAAAATGGCGGCGCTCAAGCCAAACGGAACGGAGACGCCACCAGGCCTTACCAGCGCAGAGTGACAACAGGCCCGCACAACAACACGCGTAGACAAAGCCCCCCGCCAGACACCAGCTCTGCCACCAGACAGCCCGCGCCACAACGTCTTCACAGGTAACACCCGCCTAGCGCCATGCTGAAATACCCTGGCCGTGACAGTACCCCCCCTTTTGGGGTGGCCTCAGGCACTCACCAGGCTTCTCCGGATGGGCAAAATGAAATCTCCTGATGAGCGTGGGAGCGTGGACATCACGAGCATCGGTCCAGCAACGTTCCTCTGGACCGTAACCTTTCCAGTCCAGCAAATACTGTAGATGACCTCTGCGTGACGAGAGTCCAAGACCTGTGCGACCTAAAACTCAACTCCTCTTTCTGTCTGGACTTGAGGAGAAGCAGGCAGAGCACTGTGGAACCTATTCAAAACTAGGGGCTTTAATAAGGAAACATGGAAGGAATTATGGATTTTTAGGTATGAGGGTAACTGTAGACGATAGGCCACTGGATTAATGACTTCTGTTATGGTGAAGGGCCCAATGAAGCGTGGTGAAAATTTTTATTGAAGGAACTCTCAAAGATTTCGGGTGGACAACCAGACCTGGCTTTCAACTTGCATGAACTATTCTACGCTTCCTATCGGCCTGGGTCTTATAACGAGAGGATGCCTTCAGCAAATCAGACCGTACTTGAGTCCAGATGGCAGCAAAATTCTGCACCGTGTCCTCCATGACCGGAACATCAAAAACAGGCAGGCTTCGGAATTCGGGAACACGAGGATGAAGGCCATAAACAACCTGAAATGGCATTTGGTTAGTTGACGAGTGGTAGGAAGCATTATGTGCAAACTCAGCCCACGGCAGCAAGGCAGCCCAATTGTCCTGGGAAGATGTCATAAAAATTCTTAAGAAAGTCTCTTGATCTTGATTAACTCTCTCGGTGGAGCCGTTGCTTTGCGGATGGTAGGCCGTGGAAAAGTTTAACTTCACTTGAAGAACAGAACACAAAGCCCTCCAGAATTTTGCAGTAAACTGCACACCACGGTCAGAGACAATTTCAGCAGGAAGGCCATGAAGATGAAATATGTGTTGGACAAACAACTGTGCCAGGTCAGGAGCAGAAGGTAACTTCTTCAAAGGTATATAGGGGACCATCTTAGAGAATCGGTCTATTACAACCCAGATAGTATTGAAGCCTTGAGAGACTGGCTGGTCTGTGACGAAATCAATGGAGAGATGCGTCCATGGATGTGATGGAGTGGGTAGTGGAAGCAATTCCCCAGCTGGAGCTTGTCGTGATGATTTATGCTGGGCAAAGGAGGAGCAGGAAGAGATAAAATCCATTATATCTGCCTTCATAGAAGGCCACCAATAGTGTCTTTTCAGGAACTCCAAAGTCTTCCGAGTGTCCTGCAAAACGAGAGGAATGTGCCCAAGTGAGAAGATGCTTTCTTAATTCCGGGGCCACAAATGATTTTCCTGTAGGAGGCTGAACCTGTAATGCGGCGAAAACTCTTGATTCCAAGACAGGGGTATTGCTTTGATTTTCAGATTGATCATCACAGAGGAGAGATCTCGATAGGGCATCAGCCTCCTGATTAAGTGCTCCAGACCGGAAGGTCAGGGTGAACTGAAACCTGGCAAAGAATATTACCCAGTGGGCTAAATGAGGACTCACACATTGAAGGTTTTTGAGAAATAGGAGATTTCTATGGTCCGTAAATACAGTTAATGGAAACTTAGCACCTTCTAGTAAATATCTCCATTCCTTCAACGCCAACTTTACAGCTAGTAATTCTTGCTCACCTATGGCATAGTTCCTTTTGGCAGGTGAGACTTTTTTAGAAAAGAACCCACAAGGATGGACTCGATTGTCCTCATAACGTTGAGACAGGACTGCTCCAACAGCTTCAGATGATGCATCTACTTCCAACAAAAAAGGCCTGTCCAGATTTGGTTGTCGAAGAACTGGTGCTGAGATAAAGGCCTGTTTTAGAAGATGAAAAGCAGACTCTGCCTCAGGTGACCATTGGGCAGGATTAGCACCTTTGTGGGTCAAGGTTGTAATGGAAGCCAGCAATGTAGAAAATCCCTTAATGAAGCGTCTATAATAATTGGCGAAGCCCAACAATCTCTGGATGGCTTTCAGTGTCTGAGGTCGGGTCCAATCCAGAATTGCTTGTACCTTCTTGGGGTCCATTTCCAAACTGGAGCCAGAAATAACGTAGCCGAGAAAAGGTACACTGGGCACTCCAAAGACACACTTCTCCAGTTTGCAGTAAAGGTGGTTTTCTCTCAAATGGGTCAAAACTTCTTTAACATGTTCTTGATGTTTAGCCACAGAGGGTGAAAAAATCAGTATATCGTCCAGATAGACAACAACTGAAACATATAACAGATCCCGGAGAATCTAATTAACGAAACTCTGAAAGACAGCAGGGGCGTTGCACAATCCAAAAGTTATTACTAAATATTTGAAATGTCCATCTCTGGTATTAAAAGCGGTCTTCCATTCATCACCAGCTCGAATACAAATGAGATTGTAAGCCCCTCTCAGATCTAATTTAGAAAAAATTACAGAGCCCTTGACCCTATCAAACAACTCAGTAATCAGAGGAAGAGGGTATCGATTCTTTACAGTAATGTCGTTAAGGCCTCGATAATCGATACATGGTCTTAAACCAGCGTCCTTCTTGCCAACGAAGAAAAACCCAGCTCCGGCAGGTGAACTAGAGGGGCGAATGAACCCCTTAGCCAGGTTGTCCCGGATGTACTCAGTCATGGCTTGAGTCTCAGGCAAGGATAGTGGATAGGTACGACCACAAGGTGGTATCTTATCAGGTATCAAATCAATTGGACAGTCCCATTCCCTATGAGGGGGTAAGGTATTTGCTTGCTGTTCAGAGAACACGTCGGCGAACATCTGATATTCCTTGGGAATGGCAGAAGAAACTAATGGAATTGTCTTTCTTACAGGTCGAATTTTTGGAAGACAGGATTTCTGACAGTTCCTACCCCATGACAGAATCTGCATAGAACTCCAATCTATCCTAGGATTATGTTGACACAACCAGAGTAGACCAAGAACAATTTCTTGAGAGGCCTCTGATATCACCAGGAATTTTAAGGACTCAGAATGAAGTGCCCCAATACGGACCAATACTGGTTGAGTCTCCTTGGTGACTATCCCGTTAGTTAGAGGGTGTCCGTCTATAGAGGTCAGAGAGATGGCATGGTTGAGAGACAAACAATGAATCTGAAATTTATCTATGAAACTAGACGTTATGAAATTTCCGGCTGCTCCCGAGTCAAGTAGAGCAGTAGCAAAGAGAGGTTTGGGTTTAAGATCCAAAGCTAGGGTAATCGTGAAATCTTTAATTTTTGGAGACGGGCTCATAACTCCTAACTTAATGTCTCCAGGGTCAGTTAGGATTTGGCATTTCCCGGTTTATGGGAGCAGGAGATCAGCAGGTGACCGGACTCTCCGCAGTACAGACAGAGGTTCTTTTGCATTCTTCTCTGACGTTCTTCTTTGGAGAGGTGTGTATGATTCACCTGTATAGGCTCCTCTTCAGTAGGAGAAGGAATGGGATGGGTAGAAATGGAGGGGCAAATGACCTTTGCCGGTCAGTTCTGTGTTTTTCAGCCTGACGTTCCCTGAAGCGTAGGTCAACTTTGATACACAACAAAATCATGTCGTTCAGATTAGTAGGAAGCTCTCGAGTGACTAGATCATCCTTTAGTCGGTCTGACAACCCATGCCAGAAGGCCGAGGTGGGGGCTTCCTCATT